>JAWQEG010004371.1:0-219907 GCA_033782935.1 Petrolisthes cinctipes
CTCTCTTCTCCTGCCCCCTATACTCCTCCCTCTTGTGCTCTCTATGACCCACTGCAACCTCTAACTGTTTTCTCACCCCTACTCTCTAACACACACACACACAAGGTAACACATACATACATACATACATACACACATACATATACAAAATCACAAGGTAACATACACACACACGCATACGGAAGACAGTTTAGTTTGTTGAGAAATTCGTACATTTTTATTGCCAATCAAACCTGGCCTACCTCAAGAGACATCTCGACCAAACTCGGCACATATGGTGGTGGTCGGTCGGTGTGAGGATGTTCAATGACAAGCGTAAAATGCGCCCGTGTCTAAAAATAACAACAACACTGGATGGTTTGGTCTGTGGTGGTGTGAGTGAGTGATTGATTGGTTGGTTGGTTGGCACACAGATGTACAGGAGACAGACGGCAGACGTATATTGTATTGGCAGGTGTCATTAACTTTGATCTGGTATTGGTAATTGATGTTATGCTTCTATTGTGTATCCTTCTACCTACACGCTTACCAAGACCTATTTATCTATCTACTGTATCCGTAACCTGCCCCCGTATATCCTACAAGTGATTGAAAACACAGAGCATCCTCGAGGTCATTTCGTCTTACCTCAGAAGAAAATATAACAACACGCTCATCTCATTCACCAATCCCTCCCACATCCATCCCTCCTTGCAGCCCCCTCCCCAACGTTATGTGTAAAATGTATGCTCAGTCACATTTTGGTCTGTGTTTATATTACCACACGAGTTGAACTTAATATACAGACAATGACCTGAATTATTACTGAAAAATTCCAACTCATGCACAGCGTTGGTATGAGCTATTAAAAGGGTAGGTCAGCGTGTTACAATTTTTCGAGGGGACTGTAATAATCAATGTGGTCACGAATGCCTGGATGAAATTAGCCGCCAAAACAGTACAGTACCTGGTTTGGTTGGTGAAGGCGACGCTGACGCAGGGAAGCCTTTTTGTTGGGGGACGTGTGGTGCAGGAGCCTCATCACCCACACCCACATCGCCACTCACTCACTGTCTCCCTTCCTACACTTTTACACCACTGCCACCACAATATACAACGCAGATGCCGCAGTAAACTACACTACTGTCACTATTACATAAAAATATTCATAGTCTAGTAGTCAGCATCAAATTACCACACCACATATACGACTATACCTCGCAATACAGACAAACCTGAAGTCTTGGGTATTCGATTCCTAATAAAGGCAGGTGTTTCATTAACTGCGGGAAAACCCTCGTCTGGCGAGGGACTGCTTAACACAAACAAATTACAACAAGCACGTGTTGAGCACAAAGTTATCACCGACAATAACCTATTATCCTAACTCTCCACGACATTTTTTACTCCACCAGAACAAATCAACACCAAGTTCTTTTCTTGAATATAAAACGTTAATATTCCGGAGGTAATTCTGAAGTTCGTGTTAATGTGGCGCCACACGAAGTATCCACTGTACTGCACACCCTAGCTTATCCTTCCCGAGTGACAAAAGAACACATACAGAGCGTGAGATGTTGCATCAACGTTTCTGGCGTAGCACAACTAGACCATATATCAACACAGTGGTGGACCGAGTAGCCTTGTGGGAGCCTGACGAGAGACTGTATACAGCCTAGAGCCAGTATGTGTGACGACAGACGCTGCGGTGAGCCGAATGAAACCCCCCGGAAGATGGGGAGTAGGGAATGGGGCTGGGGGTGGGGGGGGAAGTGATGCTAGGGGAAGGGTAGGGTTGAGCTGGGGGGTGATGAGGCATACAGTAGAGGAAACAGAGAACGACTGGGGTGGGTGGCAAGGATAGGGGGGGGGGGGTGTATGGTGGCAACAAATTTAGGTGGGGATTCTGACTGGGGGAGAGTAATGGTGGCAGTGAGTGAGGAGTTCATGGAGTGGAAGAGAAACTCGTCAAAGGAAGGGACGGATGAGAAGGATATACAGCGAGGTATATACTGAAATAAGGTAAGAACGGGAAAGTGACCAAGTGAGGAAAGGAAGTTGAGGGAAATCAGTGTTACATCCTCCCACAAACAGGAGTAATAAAAAATATCTAAACAAGGACATAGAGGGAGTGGGTTAGTACGATAGACAAAGCAGATGAAACAAAAGATTCTGATAAAATACATAACTAAGCACTCTTTAAGGGGGTCAACTGTTGTGAGCAAATTGAAGAGCTACCGATTCCTACTTGCTTGTTGTGCTACAAAACAAATCTCCTATTCGAATAGTAGGAGAATCTGTTTCCCCGACATATTTTCAAGGAATCAGTAGCCATCCAATTCTCCCGGATCCCTTTAAACTGTTGCCGACTAACCACAAGAGGCCTCTGTTGTTGCGTCCACCACCGCTTTCTTCCCTTTCATGGCCAGCCTACCTACATGCCTCGGGAAGGATATTACGTTGGAGTCAGCTGGCTGCTCTCTTCCTTTATCATTTTTTTTTAAGGTAATGCTTGACAACATACAGTGCAACTTCCACCAACTCTATTCATCACATCATATTAGTTTCATTTGTTTATGTAATTTTATGCCACGATTTAACAAAAAATATCACCATTTTCATTTTATTTACGGTAATGCTTGACAACATACAGTGCAACTTCCACCAACTCTATTCATCACATCATATTAGTTTCATATGTTTATGAAATTTTATGCCACCAATTTAACAAAAAATAACCAGAGTAAACATGTCACTTTTATTATTTGATTGTCTAATCTAACGCCTGAATTGCCTGACATTAAAACGATATTCAATGTAAGGCAGGAAAACGGAGGAATCAATACAGTTAACATTTGCAGGCGACACTTTCAAGTTTACTATAAGGGGGTAATTCCCTTTTTTTACATTGTAGGGTCTTGATTCCTCCAAAGTATGCCAGGAAACAGGACCAGATGAACAAAAATAATGGTCTTCTGTTGCTTGGAATAGTTTGGAGGATTCAGTTGCTCCAGATTTACCAACACAAAATTTCCCCCTTAACCTTATGGGAAGATGTGAATACGGAATACTACTTTGATTATTCTCTTCCCTCTCACTGCTTCTCGTCTTGGCCTTCAGTCACTACTAATCCTAAACCTTCCCCCTGTTGCTTGGCTCTGTCCTTGCTTTCTTCCTTTGTACCATGAGTGTTCGCCACCCATGCGTGAGAAGGTTACTTGTACAATGCGCGTCCTCCCTACCTGTTAATCCAAAGAGAAGGTATGTACTGTATGTATGTATGTAGAGGTGAGGGAAACTTAAGACCGCAAGACGTCCCCAGCGACAGGACAAGGCCGCTACACCAACACCACCAGTTCATGACTCAATAAGAGAACTTCCTCCTTTACAACAGAACATAATCTTACAAATGTGAGAAATAGAGGGTGAAACTTTGGTTATTCCCTATCACTTCAAGAGGTATGTATGCATGTATGCTTGAAGTTATGAGAAGCTGCTCCCACAAATATTACACTGCATGGCAAACAGAAACTACCTCCGATTCCACCCCCCAACCCAAGCCAATGCCACAGAACACGTCCTGTCTTGAACATGCAGCCGTTATTCACGACATGTCATGCACAGATCACATCACAACACCAACACCAACACCAGCAGCAGGTCATGAAGAACGCGGGCACTTCCTCAACACCTGCCAGTTGATTGGTTGGCCTTTACACACAACGAGCCTCTCGATAAAAAAAACAAAAACTTCATCTTAAAAACCTGTCTCCATTTCCTCCACAAGTGACCGCCACAAGGTTACACACATTTTATAGCCTATACCGCCTGTCCCTTAGAGGACGTTGGGGGTCACACAACCTCCAGAATTCAATTTGCATCTTCTAATTGATAGTTTGTCTAAATAACTCGAGAAATTTTGAGGATAAAGCGTGCTATCTTTGTTTTCTATATATTAACCCACGAACGCCGGTACTTTCACGAGCAGTTTATAAGCAGACTCCTCAGACGGGTTACTATAATTTACGTAAATATATTTTGCCAATTGCCTTAGTTTTCGTATATTGTTATATTTTATTTCGTATATTATACTTTTATTTAGCGTTTGTTAGAGAAATTATTTCGTAACCCACATTATTTCGTAAATGTCATGCTCCTCTTGAATTTCTTTAACCCAAATGAATGATACACAACATTACCATTCTATTTAGGGAAAACTCTTGCATGAAATGATAGAAACTTCGTCAGGATTCGAACTTTCAAAACAGGAATACCAACAAATCTCACTACCTCCACCAAATCCCATCATCAAATTGTACATGTGAACATATCCTTTGACAATGATGTGGCTCACCTCTGCTTGAGTCACACGGAATGAATGAGTCACGTTTCATCCCTACCAAAAGGTTTCAAACAACAATGTCGACCTTCACTAAGCACACCGTACAGTCAGGGACATATGTTATGTTGTGTCATCCCACCACCCAACCTCTCGTTCCTTTTCCCTATTTTCCCGTTGCTTTTATCATCCCAGACACCCTCTCTCCTTCCTCCCCACACACACCCTTCCCAACAAACCATCTCCCACATACTCCTTCCTCACACCCTCTCTACACCTCTCCATTTTCCTTCTCATATCCCCTTTCCCCTCTTCTTCATTTCACACTTTCTCCATTTTCCCTCCACACTACCACTTTCCTCTCTCCCTCCAACCAGTCACAATTATTTATTATGTATGTTCAACTTAATGTCTTGTTTTCCCCTACTCTTTTACATTCGGCGCTTGACTGTCGCTGGACTCAACACAGTCGCCTTCAAATATCCTGTTAGCAACTTATGTTCCACGAGTTTTTGTTGGTTTATATGACATTAGTATTGTTATTAGTGCATCTAGGAATGCATACTGTACTTTAACAAAGTGTATGTATATCGGCCCTGAATGGACTGTAATGCATGTGAAGTGCCGTTACATCTGACCTTCACAGGTTATCACTGGATAATTACTGTGAGTCAGAGTCAGGTAATGGTTGTGTTCTCAGGATCTAGTGGTGACCTGTGATCCCTACCCACCACTTCCATGAGCAACATGGATGGAGGACACAAAACAATCACTCCTGAGCCCAATTTAAGGTATACAAGGGGGACTTCTGTAATACCCTTATGAGGCTCAAAAAAAAATAAGACCTGTACAGTACTTAACACTGGGCAACAACAGAATAATAACTAATATATTTCCCTTACATGCAGTACACAACTTATGAAACTGTTTTAGCCTATATTACTACGTCAGCACTCTGAAATAAACAATGCTGACAAGAGTTCGGATAGTGTATCTTGAAATTAATGTTTGTAAAACTGGGTACAAGAGACATACATTATTTCATGAATGCTTAAAAATAGATGGACATACTGCGCCATGATATAATGTTAGGAGGAAGTGGGCTTGTGATGTCAACACCATGTTCTTGGGTGTTACTCATATTGGCAAGGCAGGCAAAAAATAAAATACTGTAGTTCATATAAGAGCCTGTACCTCAGACGACATTGAACCCATCTTGTCATGGTTTTGTCACTTGTTATTTCAGCATCTCAAAAGTATTTCTGAATTCTGTTTGTAAGTCTCCTTGGTATACTAAAATTGTTTGGAGTTGGCCATAACACAATCAGAGTATGACACTGGCACTCAAAGTTATCATCAATAACCGAAAAGTAAACAGTGGCTTACCTGCTGCTTTTTCAGTTCACTGTGTCTGAGATCCTCGAGGGAGCACCGTACAGGCGTCCTGTTGCCTGTCCCACTCAGCACGGACCCCATCCCAGGTGCCCATGACCCAGACATCACCGGTGACCCAAGACTCATACCGGACCCATTTGAGGGTGTCCGGCGGTGGACGAGCTGACGGGAATTGGGTGCTGGTGGGATGGCAGGTGAAGTGGAGCGGGCTAGTGTACGAGGGAGTGTATGTGTGTGTGATGAAGACATACTGGGTGGTACAGTCGGGGAAGTAGAAGAAGCTATTGTACGTGGAAGAGTGTGTGTGGCTGGGGAAGCCAGGGTGGGGGAGATGCAGCTGGTGATGGGTGATGCAAAAGTATATGGAAGGTTGTGTGCAGTTGGGGATGATGGTGAGGGCAACAGGGTATGGGTTGTTGGGGAGGTGAAAGAGGGCGGGTGTGTGTGGGTGGGTGTGGAAGATAGGGTGGGCGGGAAAGTGGGTGACCGAGGTGTAGGAGACGTGGGACTGGAGAGCGGTGATAGAGGTGGTGGTGGGGCATGGCTGTGGTGGGTGGTGGAAATGGGTGGGGGAGGAGGTGGCAAGGAGCGGTACATGATGTTGTGGACGGAGGTGATCCCCCCTGTGGAGGAGACCAAGGTAGGTGTCCCGTCACTCCCACCAAGGCCCCATCGAGCCGAGCTGACAGGGGCACGGGGGGCCAAGGGCGGGGGAGCCTGCTGGTGAAGAGAAATCAGAAATTAGAATACTGTACTGTAGTAGTATTATGATCAGTGTTTTTGTCACAAGGTCTGTACAGGTGTGCGCTGTATATTCATATCATTCTATAGAAGAGGAGTAAGTATCAAGAAATGCTTTTGGCAGTAAAGTTTTTAACTTTAACCAAAATTACAAGACAGCATCTTCCACTCATTGCTGGGGGAGGCGGGGACAAAACTTATCTATGATGGGAACCATAGACGTAAAATAAAAAACAACTATCATATCCTTTTAGTTGACTGGGAATTTTAACTAATGCAAATCCAAATTATCAGTCATAATGATTCCATTCCCTTCATTGTCCCATCTGTCTTGGTGTATGTCCAATGCTATACATCATCAAAATGGAGGAATATTCTATCAAAGTTTGGACTAACTTTTCCCAAAACTCACAAGGTCATTTTTGGTGAAGATGTACTCCCCAACATAACGAGGTTTAGAGGTACGGCCTGCACACCCATTGACCAGGGACGAGTAGGGGCGCAGAGAGGTCTCTGAGCGAGGAGGTACCTGTTGGAAGATATGGTTAGTGGCTGATGTGAGGACCTACAACTATGCATTAAAGAGGTGGGGAAGGTATATGGTTGGCCACATGAATTCTTACACAGACTATATGGAAAGAGAGGTCATTATTCTGGAAGTACTGTAATGAATGGTCCAACAAGTGACTCTGTGATTTACAAAACAACAAACTTAATAACAATGTTGTATTGCAGGTACAGTCGGAGTAAAAAATAATCATCCATATAGGGGTAACTCACGTAAGATTTTGACAGCTTCCCTCTATTCCTTAGCCGATCAACTTTCCAAATAGGTCAAGTACCAACTTTTAATTTACAACAAGCAGTTACCCATATGTGGATGATTATTATTGACCACGACTGTACATAGTATAACGTTTTCTATATGCTGAAAGTCCTCCAAAACAACAACATGAGTACAAAAATCTTGTGGCCAATATAATACCTAGGCACAGACTTCCATTTCCAAAATAATATGCCCCTCTCTACAAAAGAACATACAAATGCTTACAAAAATAATGAGATTTCCTCTTTTTTCATACCAAATTATGTGGCCCATCACTAAAGGTTTGGACAACTGAATGAAGTCCTCATAATGATGAGACTGAATACAATACATTTCAACTACAGGTACAGACAGTACTTTCTGCAAAACTGAACCACTTGTGATATGAATCACTGAAGTAGAAAACCCCCCCAATTCATCACCTGATCATGAGAATATTTAGAAATAAGACCAAAATAATAATTTATAAGCCTTCAGTTACCTACTACAAATAAACAATACAAAGGACTCAACCCACATATCACTTACCTACAAGGATCCCTATTCTTTATGTATGTCATATCTGACATACCAGTACAATACCATATCTATTTTTAAACATGGCATAAGTGATCCACTTAATGATAAAGATTGCATCACACACATACCATTATCACTTATCTCCCTCCCTCTATAAATACTGTATATTTAAACTTTTATCGTAATGCAAGAGAGGTAACAAAATAGTAACGCTTGGAGTCCTGTCCTGACGAGTCTTGGTTTGATCCCTGGCTGTTCCAGTCGGCCTTAGGTCAATATGCCCCTAGTATGGTCAATAAGTATAGCAAAATTCTGCCGACACTGGAGTGAAGTGGTTAGGCATTAACTGCAAATGTTGATAAAACTCAACATTCATCATTAGGACTGTTGTCTGAATCCCCAGTGAACTTATATACAATATGATACCTACCACTTAATAGAGTGGAACTGGCTGGCTGACAGAAAGCCAGTGGAACGTAAATGCATTGCTGTCTGGTTCTGGTGGAATTGACCGACTCACTGACTGACAGCAAACAGCTGAATTGACCAATTTGTGGTGGACCTTTGTTCTGCATAAGACTGACATCGACTGTTGTTGCAGTTTATTATGACTGAAATTCAGGTTAATAATACAGGTACCTGCAGTTTAAAATGACATAAGGTAATGCTTAAAAATAGCATAATGGGTCTTTATGCTACCCCAAACTGAAATGGATTGTTGCTGTAGCTTATAAAAGTAGGTAACTGTAAAATGCACTACAATGCATACACACAGCACTCAATGCACGCTCTGAAAGACCACATCCATTAAACATTAAGCATCAATTTACCACACTGACTTAAACTTGGTCTCCATAAAACAGGTAATCTTAGTCAATATTACAATATTACAATTCATGGATGTGGTTGTGGTTGAAATTTCTTTTCAGTAGGCAGAGCACCAAGTTCAAATTATGATGAAATTCTCTGAATATAATTTTTTCATAGCAGAAAAAATTGTGTTCATGGACAGTCATGTCCCACCTTTTCTTAATCATGAGTGTGAATATTTTGAAGGAGGGAGTAAGTGTATGTAGGTGTGGAGAATGTGTGATCAAGCATTCAAGTCCCTGATAACCAACAGCCTTGAGCATCCACATTTTTTTTTTTATATATATATACTGTATATATATATGTTCCAACACTAGACATAGGCTTCATCAAGCCCTTCACCGTGGCCCAGGTCATCTGCTACTCACACATGCACGTCACGAATTCCGAACTGGTACCCAGCCACACAGGGAGAGAAGTGAAGGTAATTCCCAAATACTACAACTGTTATGGTACCAGCGAGGGTGTTTTACGACGTTCGGTGGCCTTATAGTTAGTGCCTGAGAGGAATCAATCTTTCAACCTATAGGTTAAGAGCCCAGAACAGTAACCACTCGGCCACCTCCCCTACATGAACACAAAAGCCCACTCTTCTAAGCAGAACTACCATTACCATCATCAATTCTCATGATGGAAAATATCTACTCCTTCCTTCAATACTAACTGTACCCTGTCATGATCTGTACCTGTTATGATTGTAAAGGGATCTGGGTAGTGTATGAAGTGAATTCCTAAGGGCTTACTTCAGGAGGAGTGTCCGAGTCACTGTCACTGCTGTGTGTGGTTCTGTTGTTCCTGTTGTTGTTGCTGTCACTACTGCTGCTGCTGTTGTTGTTGGTGTTGGTGCAAATGAATGGCTGTCTGGAGCCGTCCTTGGTCAGCCACACCGGTGTAGTTTCCTGTGGCTGTGACACCGACTCCTGGCGATTCGACAACTGCTCAAATCGAGTAACCTGCCAGACATAACATATGGTTAATCCTTTGAGTGTCTTCAGTTACTCTTCAGCTAAACTGGTTGAGCTTTAATTTATAAAGTGTAAAGTGAGAGACATATCATAGACTAAAATTATATATCTCTGGTAGGATAATTATGGAATGTTTTTTGTTAAAATTCTATGGGTGGTCACAGCTGCAAGAAAATACCCAAAATACCACAACCATAACAAATCTGTATTTCATCGCATACTTTAAAAGGAATTCTTTTATAATAAATCTGGTTTCTCTACATATAGGGCAAGGAATAATATGACAATTAATAAAGTTGTGTACAGATATGTTTTTTATTCCATACAAAATAATGCAGCAAGGCACATACGGTACCATCAATATCTAAATTAATAAAACTCTGCAATTAATAGATATAGCCTTATGTGATATTCGAACAATTAAAGTCAAAATTTCATATATAAAAACTTTGAACATTCTAACTCACAAAGTAAGTGGTATTATTCAACTTACCTTGTCTTCTAAGTCCTCGCTCTCAGTGAGGGGTGCTGGAGGAGGGGTGGGAGGAGCTGGGGTCCGAGGGTCTGGTGGAGGGGGAGGAAGAGTGAGGGGTGCCGGAGGGGTCTTGCGGGGTGGTACAGGGGGTTTGGACTCCCCTTCCCCTTCTCCCTCCCCCCCCAGCATCCCCTCCAGTGTCCCCGCCGCTCATGTGGAAGTACTCGGGGTTATCCACACCTGAAACAATAACAACCACAACATAAACACCCTCTCTGTTATAATTTTTTTTCGCAGTTAAAACAAAGTCGGTAAGTTGCACATTTCTGGCCACGATACCAACAGTACCTTCTGTTGAAGACAATGATACACTGTTCACCAAAAATGGGTCCTGAAATATTTATGTACATCTGACTGATAATAAATCCAACGTAAATATAGATTATATTAAGCAGAAAAGAACGGGGGTTTAGGTATGTACAGTGGGGTTCGTGATTCCCCGAGATACCTGATCTGGTTAAGGGCGTTACAAGGTCCTTCAAGATCCCTCATGGTGTTTATTTGGTACCGTAGATGATAATGATAATAATAATAATAATAATGTGGTGGTCAACAGCCCTGCCGACACATCCAGCGAAAAGGAAACGGTGCAGGCGGTAGGCATAATGATCACAGAAGTTTCCGGCAATTTCCCACCAAGATTACCAAACACAACTCAGTCCCCTTCACCCAGCCTGGAGGTGAACAGCCAGGATCACGATAATATTTTTCAAAATAAAAACAACACAACTCTTCTTTACCCTCATCATTAACATGTCACCGACAATAGTTTTATTCCTCCTGCTGCATTTTAGTAACCTATAGCCGGGTACAAGAATAATTTTGTGCACAAACTAATTGGGAATACTGTGTGCTCTTTCGCGTTCGCATATTATAAACACACCCATGAAAAGAGTGGAGGCGAGTTGATAAAGAGGAAGTTAACGGTTGAGAAAAAACTCTTGGTGTTGAGGTGAGGGGAACTATGAATCAAACGAAGGGCTGAACTGAGGCAGGGAGAGAAGACTGAGGAGGGGAATGGTATCGAGAAAGGGTATGGGAGAGGAAGTGAGAGGTTGTGAGGAATGGGAGAGGAGAGAGGTATTGACGCAGGGAAGGGGAGAGAAGGGGAAGAGTATATGGAGGCTGGAAGGAGGAGACGAGGGGTAGTGAGGTAAGTAAATGAAAGGTGAGGAATGGGTGAGTTCTGGAGGAAGGAGTGTGGAGGGGAAAAGGGTAATGAGGCAACGGAGGGAGAAGCAGATGGGAGGGGAGATTAAACAGGCAAGGTGAGGGGAGGCGAGGGGAGGCGAAGGGAGGAGTGAGGGAGATGAAATTAAACAGGCAAGGTGAGGGGAAGAGGGGAGGTGAGGGGAATAGAGGCAGGGAAGGGGAAGAGAAGCAGGTGAGGGAATGAGAGGCAGAGGATGGAGGAAATGAGAGGCCTGGGATGGAGGATAGGGGGGAGGGAATGATAAGCAGGGGATGGAGGATAGGGGGGAGAGAATGAAAGGTAGGGGATAGAGGAGAGTGGGGAGGGAATGAGAGGCAGGGGATGGAGGAGAGAGGGAGGGGAGGGAATGAGAGGCAGGGGATGGAGGAGAAAGGGAGGGGAGGGAATGAGAGGTAGGGGATGGAGGAGAGGGAGGGGATGGAGGAGAGAGGGAAGGGAGTGAGAGGTAGGGGATGGAGAGAGGGATGGGAGGGAATGAGAGGCAGGGGTTGGAGGAGAAGCGAAGGCAGGGTAGGGAATGAGAGGCAGGGTTTGGAGGAGAGAGGTAGGGGATGGAGGAGAGAGGCAGGGGAGGGAATGAGAGGCAAGGGATGGAGGAGAGACATGGGGTGTGTGTGACAGCTCTGGTCCTCATCACCCCCTTGATCTGGTCTCCATCTGACACTGTGATGGTGGTGCCAGGCACGGTCACACTACTCACACTATGGACACACTACTACTATCATACTACTCACACTATACTAATACTATCACACAATGGACACTACTACTATCATACTATTCACATTATACTGCTACTATCACACAGAGGACACGCTACTTTGTTTAAAACTTTTACAATCACACTACGACCATACTATCCTATACTACTACTACTATCACACTACTTGGTCTGTACAACTACTATCAAATTACGATTAGGCCTAGGCCTATACTACTGTCTATACTGCTACTATTACACCATGGACATATTACAGTGCTACTACTATACTATTATCCTCACTTTCCTCAATAATAATAATAATAATAAAAATAATAATAATAACAACTCTTACAATACGACCATACAACAACTACTACTACTGATACTACTATTACTACTTTAACTTAGGGTACCAGTATCGCCCCTCTCCCTCTTCAATATGACAAGTCTGTATACACACCCGGGTAGAAGTGGACGGGAACCATGCTGAGTCTGGTGTTGGGTAGAACGGCACGGATCTGCTGAGCCTCGGCAGGGTGATTGAAGCGGAAGTAGTTACTGCGTCCCAGGCATATCATACACCCTGAAAGGAAAAGGAATGGCTGTTATATCATATTATTAACCAAATGCTACGTATTAGGACATATTCTACAAAAATGCATCCAGCACCAGATCTCTCCAAAAATCTATATAATCACTTGTTGCCAGTGACGAGACCCACCTTTGATTAAAATACATAATCCACACATCTTCTTGAGTGATCCTGCTAACAGACAGACAGACACACAAACAGAAACACAAACAAACCAATCACGAAACCCCTTTGGCGAAAATAAATATCATATTATGTGCTTTCAGTTACACCAGGACACCACTCAACGAAAAGCTACATTGATAGTCAGACAGTAAACACCTATCGCAATAACATCTGATTAGAAGCTGATGTCACACTGGTCATGTTTACCTCCAGTGTTTGGTCACGTCACCACTGTTTAAGGGGAGATTCTTTTGGGCTAAATTGGAGGGTTACTGATTCCTTCTAACCATGCCAGAAAACAGACTCGCTCAGTAGTACTAATAAGGGATCTGTTTCGTGGCATATGTTGGAGGAATCAGAGACCAACCAATTAATTAAAAGTCTGTCAAGTCATATTAGCATTACTATAATAGTAGGCTACTAAAGGGACGCGTGGAATCTTCACATCTTTCCTTTCAATAATTTAGTCTCTTGATGGATAAGGAATAACACCGTAACAGGAGGAGGAAAAATTTTTGACGACATTTCACTACTGAAGAAGTAGTAGCAAAACGTCGTCAATAAACGCTCCTTCCTCCTCATACGGTGTTGTTCCTTATCCATTCTATCAATCTAATGTATACTTTAACTAAAAGTCCCATGATGTTTTACATTGCCATAGACTGCACTTCAAATGTATGGTGCTCAGTTACGTCAGTCACTAGGAATTTCCATCCCACATTCCACTTCCCAGTGTGCCGCCAAATAACCTAGTCAGCATTAACAAGAGAACCGGTACCTGTGTCCCAACTCTTGCAATATGTCAACAAGTGACTTTACGGCTTCATGAGGTGGAAATGAGGCCAAGAGTATGCCACAATTACAAAATGTTACAAGGCGCCTCGTGATCCTATATATATATAAAATTAAAAATATGATATTCAAGTATAACCAGTAACTGTTTCCTCCTCCTCTTTTCCCTACGTAAAAAAGTGTTATCGCTTATGAATTTTTATACAAAGGAAATGTCAGCCAGCTAAATTTGATCTATTGGGATCAAGAGGGCCTCAACAAATCACTTAGGCTTCTGAGTGTCAGCGCCATTTTATGATGTCATAAAACAATTGCAGACAAATCCTTTTTTTAAATACATTTATATTAATTAACCCCACTATTGACAGTTCATCTTGTACCTTATTATATCACGAAAAAAAAACCAGTCAATTATAATCTAACGAAGAGAAATAACTGGTACTCAAGGGAAGACGAGGAAATGCCTAGCCTATGAAGAAAGACACATTAGTTGTTCTGTGTGTGTGTGTGTGTGTGTGTGTGTGTGTGTGTACCTTCACAGGATTGTGTGTGTGTTCCTATCTATTTGTATCTTCACAGGATTGTGTATGTGCGTGCGTGTGTGTGTGTGTGTGTGTGTGATATCAATCACGCACCGCAACCAATTTGTCAGTTGACACCAAGTAGGGCAAGTGGACCCGCGAGTTTGTGATAGATGGCCACTAGTATACCTTTTGAGGCCGTGCCCATGTTTGTTGACCCTTCACCCTTACAGACAAAGAACTAGCTTGTATGTACTCTGGATATTAGGTTTCAAAAGATTAAGGGAATTTTAGTTTGTTGTGGGCAAATTGGAGCCTACAGTACTAAGCCCTCCAAATTCTTAAACCTTGTGTATGTTCTGGGTATGTGCGTGGTGGGCAGCAAGAGAGGGGTAAAGTAGGAAGGGGGAGTCAGGACCATACTGAGAGAGGGAGCCTGTGTATACGTGGCAGGCCTGGATATGTGTAAATGGTTACCGTATGTGGTGTGGAGATGATCTGAATAAGCCTATGTGATGTGAGTTGGGATAGACTATGTAATGAATTAAATCAAGCTGGAAGGAATCTAGGCCATACTGGGGTAAGATGGGAGGGGCTGGACGTATAGTAAGGGAATCATATTTTGTTTTGGGCGAATTGGAGGGCTACTGGGTATGCAGACTTTAAATCACACCACAACAAATTAAGGTACATGTCTTGGGTATATAACACAAAGTTGGGAAATTTAGCGTTTGCTCTGGGTTGCGTGGAATTTATATAGAGGCGCGACAGAGGGGCGTCCATAAAGGCAAAGAAGAGGCTGTACTGAGTGTGGACTGTATATAGTGGTGTCCAGAGACTGTGCAACAAGTAGGACTGTATGAGGACCATGAGTCAGCTGACCCTGGCTCGTATGTCAACATTGTTCTCGGTTACACACGCTCATATTTCGATAAACAATCATGTTCGTCTCACCTCCACCCCGACTCAAACAACAATGAGGGGTGTTATAACTCTCAGTAACACTATCCCTAGCATTTATTTAAATGTTTGAAGGCTTAATACAACTCTATACAATATATAAAACAAAATAAAAGCCTTCTTATGCTACTGTATATAGTTATTCTGAAAAAATTTAATACCTCACGCGAGTTTATGATATGGTAAATCAATGTCTATTACAATACAGCTCAATGTAACACCAAAAGTTTGTTTTCAAGTATATAGTATACTCATTCATTATATCGTTAATTCACGCAAGATAAGTGTAAGAATGATAGGGTATAACGGTAACGGTAATCAATCAGTTGAAGTGTATGAATCAGGTATTTCTATATATCATGGTTAATCTTAGGAAGACGAATGTAACCTAATCGTGAGAACGTGTAATCAATCAGTCTTAAAACAAACCTTACATCATTTATTTAATAGACGTTAATACACGAGAGACAAATGTAATCCAGGGGAAGGTAAGGGTATAATTAATCATAGTTATGACTCAGACTCTATTGGCTCCGGTGGTGTGTGTGTGTGTGTGTGTGTGACCAGTTCTGAGGGAGGGAGAGACAGCTATAAAGGTTGTCGGTCCTACCCTTAACCGTCACTGTTTACTTCTTGCTAACATGTGTGGGGCGGTCCTGGGCTCGTGTACTGCATTAACATTTAACATAGGCGTCCTTTTCATATAATGTTTGCCTTTATGGAAGACAGTGGGTATAGTAACGTAACCTATGGGCCCCGAGAAGCTGTAGTATTTTGGGCCTTGTGTCCGAGGGGGGGTAAGGGCGGGAAGTGAAAGTGGTCTGAGTGTGTGGCATAAGACTCTTGCCATATCTAGCCAGAAAGGCACGGCGCCATTGTTGCCAGACACTCACATTTTGTATACAATAACACATTTGCATCTTCTTGAGTGTTTGGTGTAGTTAAGGAATTTTCAATGGGTTATGCTATGGGCTTAGAGTTTAGGAATGTGAGAGCAAAGAGTATACGATGTAGAAGTCGTGGTAGATGTGGGTAAATTTAGTATGTGATGGAGAAAAGAGAGGAAGATGTTGGTCAGCTGAGATGGGTGGGAGGGTGACCACACCACGGGAGATGCATCAAACGGAGAGGGTATAGTAGGAGTGGGAGAGAGAGGTGTGGGGGAGAGGGGACGCAGAGGCACCACACCGAGGGAGAAACAGGAAGAGAATAGACGTTGCGGTCGTCGTATCTAACTCGAACCCCAATGAAGGTGTCTGCCTGAATGACTTCCATGTGGTCGACACGCAGAAGTCTAAGGGGAGATTCTTTTGTTGGTGAATTGAAAGGTCGATCGATCTAAGATTCCTTCAAACTATGCCACGAAACAGATCCTCTATTAGTACCAGAGAGGGTGTCTGTTCCCTGGCATAGTCTGAAGGAATTAGTAGCCTTTCAATCCACCAACAACAGATTCTCCCCGTACATAAATCACAGAAGTATTTATATCAAGGAGGGGAAAATGATGGGAAAAGATGATGGGGCCAATATATTTGCATTAGATAATTATACACCCTTATAGTTGGCAACACACTTCCACTAACACCAACACATGCTTGCAAGAGGGAGTGTTAGTTAGAAACCATGAGTTCAACCAAAAGCCAGCAATTGCTTTCATGCATTAAACTGCATGTTCTTTAATGTGGTAAATGTCAGAGAGAGAGAGAGAGAGAGAGAGAGAGAGAGAGAGAGAGAGAGAGAGAGAGAGAGAGAACGGCGGCAAGTGTGGAATATACAAAGAGGTGAATAGTTGAGAACGGATGCAAGACACCTCGGACACGACCCATTAATTCCCTATAGGTGGTGTGTACTCCACCAGCATACACATGTAGTGGTGGTGACGTCCTATGGTGTCCTTCACATGTAAACACTGTCCAGGGGAAGGTCATGTGTAGGTGTATTGTGGACAGACATAGGTGTGGTGACCTGTTATGTGTATATGTGCGTGTTTACAGTTTTTGATGTGTGATGATAAACAGCATATTTATATTTGATCCGTGCGTGTGTGTTGGATACCGTGCACAGTTCATGTGTCTGGTCCATGTGTGTATGTGTGTGTGGGAGGGGGGGGGGGAGAGGAAGATAGCACTGACCAGGGACCTCCGACTTATCTTATCTGCCCCCAACAACAACACTCTTAGTTGCTGATATCTCACACATGTGCTCCCTCGCCTCACTTCCTTAATACACCTGGCTTGCATCAGACCTGTCTTCTTACCAGAATTACAGCTTAGTTCTCATTAGACTTGCATAACACAACACCTGTCTGAACGCACCATATTTTAATATGTATAATTATGCATCTTAATTAACCTTGTCCCACGTTACTCTTTTTAACATTAATTTAGCTTTTAGTAGTCCCGTGTCACACCAAACACTCAGAAATACTGTCTCATACCACAGCTGTCTTAAAAAATAAACACCAACACAGGCTACCAAAATAAACACCAACACAGGCTACCAGTCTCACCGTTACTATTGTTACAGGCAGCTTCCTCGATTCACAGCCGTCTTAAGAGGGTAATAATTCCTCCAAAGTATGATAGGAAACGGGATCAGATGAACAAAAGTAATGGTGGCTTGTTGCTTGGAATAGTTTGGAGGAATCAGTTGCTCCAGAATTTCCAATACTGTACTATCCCCTTTTAACATTCCGATCGTCCCTTTCTCCTCATGCCTGCCTGCCTGCCTGCCTCACTCACAATCGTCTCATCTCGTCCCTCACTCGACAGCTGCCTGGACACCCATAGAGAACGTCTGTCCTAACATTCCGATCTTACTCACACGACAACCATCTCACATTTCAACTACCCTAACACACCTCCCACTAAAAGGTAGCCAAAACGTATACTACATGAAAACGTAATTAATTTTTTTTTCCCCTTGTTGATGTTTTGGATGTTTTGCTATGGCCTACTTACTGTCTTCATGAAGCAAAATTACTGCCAATGAATGCTCCTCCTTTTTTCCATATATTAATATTATACCGTATAGATTCTACACTAAACAAAATCAATCACATCCAGTGTTTGACAAATGAATAATTAGTAAATGTATAAATAGTAAAACGACCAATACAAATAAATAAGGATAGAATATATTTTTACCAGACTAAAATCTATCCAGTGTGAGGGTACGGTATGCAGACAGGTGGAACACACACACACACACACACACACACACACACACACACACACACACACACACACACACACACACACACACACACACACACACACACACACACACACACACACACACACACACACACACACACACTAGTGGGAAGCAAAATAAAAATGGTTGTACAGTCAGTGAGAAAAGTAATATATCACTGCATCCTCCATAAAATATGATAAATGAGCTAAAATATCGAAGCCACGAAGTCGTAAGCAATTTAAATTATGGATACACTGAATGACTGGTATTAATTATTTCCTCTATTTTCACAGGATCAATAAATGAGTTATGTATTTAAAGGAAAGACGAAAGGACCATCTGACGCCCCCGACTGTCCCAACATACCAAGGTGGGTGAACAGGAGGAGACGAAGGGGTAGGTTGATGGAGGGGTAGGTTGGGTGGATGGAGGGGTAGGTTGGGTGGATGGAGGGGTAGGTTGGGTGGATGGAGGGGTAGGTTGGGTGGATGGAGGGGTAGCCTAGGAAGGGTGGGTAGATGGATGGATGGGGTGGGAAGCAAGCAGTGAAGGATGGCTGAGCTGAGGTGGGCTGAGAGTACGAGTAACTTGGGTACAGCAGCAGTGAAGTCTTTGTCCTGCAACAGTCTAACGAGTGGTGACGGGAGTGATGTCTGTGATGGGAATGGTTGTGATAATAATGAAAATGTCTGTTTGTATTTCATTAAGAGAAAGTATGGACAGCTTTAATTTTTTTTTATGAAATAATATGGAACTTAGCATGAGTAATTCCTTAAAACAAAAATATTACTCGATGCTTGTAATTCTATATGAACATAAGGTGTACGTAATATAATGAAGGCAATCATAAATCCGAGTACAGTCACACATGCATTAACAAAAGATATGCAGTTTGGTCGTTTTGAAATTGATCATACCCAAAGTGACAGACCCTTTCTCAAGATACTGTACTTTATGGTAGACTTCAATTCTCTATTACTATCACACCTGTCTCAAAATTTACACATCTGTCCACACCTGGCCACACCACCACCCACATTCTGGTTATATCAGTACTCGGGCTTACCCCACCCCCCAGGGCCTCGACTTTCACTCTCACCACCATCACCAACACATGTTACTTACTCTTTTACTTTTCTACCACATTTGCCACGCACCGACACCACAATATGTTACTTACTCTTCTACCTCCATACCACATTTGACCCTCTACATAAATATAAATATCATACTTTCCTCCCATCTCATCTTCACACCTCTCGTTCCTCACCTGTCACTCCACACTTGCATCACTACCACTACATCTAACATATTCCATCTCTCCACTTCACCAGTCACCAAACACACCAGTGATCGTCGTGTCAATTCTTCTCTGTGTTAGGATTGAAGTAACCTAGGCTATATGGGACGCCTTACTCTTAGTGTTAATAAACGGTACTCATTATTATTAAGATCCTACATACATACCTACGAACACAAGAGTGAGAATGTACCAATCTATTTACCTACCTACCGGCAAAATATAATGCCTATACCTATACTTACCTTGCAATTTACCTATCTACCTACCTACTTATCTATCTCCGTACCTACCTCCTTACCTTTCAGTTGACCTACCTGCCGAACAACAGACCTATCTACTTACCATATATATCTCAACTGTATATCTAACTACCTTCCTACCTGCTGACCCAACCACCCACACAGCTACCTTTAAAGCTTTCTTACCTAACTCCAATTTCACAACCCTACGTAGATCTGAACAACAAAACTTACACATCTATCTACTTTCTTCCACATGTTGGTTACTTATGAAACATGTATATCAAACCTATGTAATACTCCATTTCTTGTACAATATACCTACGAGCCAAACTCCATTCCTATGATCTTATTAACGAAGTAGTTTCCACACCATCATCAGCCACACCTGCCCTGTCACTCAACACCTTAACTGCTGTCTGTCAATCCACTTCATCACACCTGACACTCCCCACACCTGATAAGAGTGTGTGGGTCAGGTCGATTTATCAGGCAGCCTTCCCAGGTGTCAAAACCACTATAGGTGTGTCCTCCTAAAAAAAAAACCACCTGTGTGTGTGTGTGTTTATTTAAATAACATTCAAGCTAAAATTAATTCAAGACCAGGTTTTAATTGGGTGGGATCATGCCCTCTTTTGCACTCTCTCACAAGTCAGTCTCTCACATTACTGAATGAGCCAATTATATATCAAGAACTTCATCCACAAGAAAGAGAGACCTTCATATTATAAACCTGAGTTACGTACGAGTGCTTCCTTTTGTGGTCCATAACGAGTATGAATGGAAATGCAGAATCATCCAAACTACGTGTATGTATATTGATGCCACTGCCTCACAAACTGATACATGAATAATGATGGACCTTCCTGTGAACATGATCCTGGCCTTCCTTGGTTTATGGCTCCTATATACCGTATTAGCAGACCTTACACGTGCACTAATCAGTCTACTTAATCCTGTGACTTAGAGACTCAGGTGTTGTAGGGGGTAACCTAACTCCCACACATGCAGGTGTGCTGCACTTGTGTGTTTTCAGGCGTTTACTATCTAGTGTCTATCTTTGATATTCAGAAATCCTACCGGACACTGTGCAGTCACGTACAGTAGTTTCTGAACTAAGCCTCTAATATGTCAATCTTTCTATCATTTAAAAAATTATATCAATACATTTTTTAACATTAAATAAACAAAGCAACGCTTCAGGGGTCTATTGAGGCAAGAGATCGTCTAGCCTGTATCAGAACTTATAAGGTTTAAACAAGGCATGAATCTTTTAAGCTACAATCAAGGAGAATCATAAATACTGAGTTTGGGCAACAATTACTGTGTACATAAGACAGGGCGGCTGGTTGGCCCGTGACCTGCACCCGACACAACACCTGGTGAGGCAGGGGAAGGAAGGTACACTTCCGCCCACAACACAACTACCATTAGAGGTTACCTTAATGATCACACACACACACACACACACACACACACACACACACACACACACACACACACACACACACACACACACACACACACACACACACACACACACACACACACGCACACCAACAAACTACAGCCTATAAGAGCCCGCACTGATAGATATAAGAAAAGCGCCATCCCCACCATCGTACATCTACTCAACAACACTTAGTTTATTCAATACACTGCCTTATATCCTTGTATATATTTTATGTTTATTTCTATTACTCTTATTTATATATGTACATCTATTCATAACTGTATATTTTCAGCTCCAGGCTGCCACTCTCATTAATAAAACCGTTTATTATTATTATTATTTTTATTACAATCCAATTCCAGGCCACATTGAGGGTGCCCCAACTTACCAGCTTCCCCAACCGTCAAAGAACCCCAATGATCCCCAACCACCTCACCACTCCACCACCTAACCTCAAACCTCCATCTCACCCTAACAACTACCTAGGCTAACCCCAAACCCCCAACCACCTCACCCCAACACGTCTCAGTGTCAAGTTGAGGTCACATACCGTCACCCGTTCTTTCCCTCCATCCCCCCTCCTCTCTCTTCACTCCCCTCCATCCCTCCTCCTTTCTCTTCACTCCCCTTCCATCCGCCTCCATCCATCCATCCCTTCCGCTTATTACCCATTCCCTCCTCCTCCATCCTCTTCGTGTTTTTTTCTAATTACAGCGACTCTCTTCTCCATTTCTTTTAAGGGCCCAGTTATCGTGTATGAGACTTCGTGGCTTCTGATTCCTCCTGCTTTTGCCACGAAACAAGTTCCTTCAATAGAGATGGTGTTTCGTGACGATGTTTGAAGGACTCGCTAAACTCCAATTTTCTGACAACATCACGGGGTCCCTTAAGAAATACAGTATATACTTTGTGACTCTCTCCCTGTGTTTCCCTCCACCGACTACAGTCACATTTAAGGGGAAAATTTGTGTTGGTAAATCTGGAGCAACTGAATCCTCCAAGCTATTCCAAGCAACAGAACACCAATATTTTCGCTCTTCTGGACATGTTTCCTAACATACTTTGGAGGAATCAAGGTACTCCAGTGTACCAAAAAAGAATTACCACCTTAACCAAACTAAAGAATACCTGAAACATATCACATCTCCTCAGTGTTTATCCATCCACACATCTATCTATTAATTTATCTATCGATCGATCTATCCATCTACATACGGTATATATTTATACTTACAATATCTATTTCTAATCTATTTTCAATTCCACTACGGGGAAGAGGAGTGGTGAGATGAGGTGGTGGTATAGGGGAAGGAAGAACAGAGGGGGGAGGAAGAAGAGAGGGGGGGAGGAAGAAGAGAGGGGGGGAGGAAGAAGAGAGGGGGGGAGGAAGAAGAGAGGGGGGGAGGAAGAAGAGAGGGGGGGAGGAAGAAGAGAGGGGGGGAGGAAGAAGAGAGGGGGGGAGGAAGAAGAGAGGGGGGGAGGAAGAAGAGAGGGGGGTTGGAAGAAGAGAGGGGGGAGGAAGAAGAGAGGGGGGGAGGAAGAAGAGAGGGGGGGGGGAGGAAGAAGAGAGGGGGGGGAAGGAAGAAGAGAGGGGGGGAGGAACAAGAGAGGGGAGGGGGAGGAGGAAGAGAGGGGGTGATGAAGGAGAGGAGTGGGTGTGGTGTAGTGTGTGACCACAGTGGGGGCAGCTTACTAATGTAGTTGACCGCACCTGTGAGAGTGATATGTCTCAGCTTCACTACTCCTTACCTCATCTCTCTCTCTCTCTCTCTCTCTCTCTCTCTCTCTCTCTCCATAAAGCTCACACTGCAGCTGCACCCACTAAACCAGCCATCATCTTCCTATTTTGATTTATGCCAACCAACTGTACGAGATGCATTATATCAAACTCTACACATTTCACCATTATTATTACCATTAAGGGGGTAGTAGTAGTAGTATACAGTGTTGATAAATCTGGAGCAATTGATTCCTCCAAACAGTTCCAAGCAACAGCCACCACCAATATGTTTGTTTGTTAAATCTGGTCCTGTTTCCTGCATGGCATATTTTGTAGGAATCAAAGCGTTCTAATGTACCAAATGTATACTATGCTATCCCCTTCTTAAACAAACAGCCAGGACCTCCCTACCTATATTGGTGGCTGAAGAGTGTTTTGATTTTAGGGGATATATCTACGTGCTACTAGCCTAAACAACAACAACTCTGGTGACGTCTTTACAGCCACTTTCAGATAGGCTAGCCATGCACGACGGTCTTATCTTGTCTAGTCTGCATTTAACTCTCCCAACGAACACAGGATGTACCGGTACTGTATTTGTATACCTCGTACGGTACTTCAACGACCCACAGCTGATGTCGACTACGTGATGCAACAGGCCTTATATAGCTCTCTTAAGAAAAAAAAACTGCAGTGTTTGTGTAAAAACTACAGCTCGGTTTGCTTCAGTTTCAATTTTCCTGTGTGGCTAGAAAGGTTAGATTGAAACTCTGTACATTCCCTATAGGCTATAGGTCCTATATACTGTGTAACTATCCTTGACTTTCTGACTACACGGGGATTTTTATAGTGGTACGTTTTTAACCGCCTGGGGTTAGTCCAAATATATAAAGACACACGGCCAGTCCGTAATGGCTCATATAAAATTGTGTTTAATATTTGACAGTCCAGAATAATTCCCGAAAAATCATCTAATAAACAATATAACTCGTTAGCTGTTTATTTATACTATAGAGTTAGAGAACAGCAGCAAAGTGTTTCGAAAGACAGAGGAGCCAAGTAATGCTTATGCTGGTGAAGAGACGAATTAAAAACGGGTTGTATATGTCTTAAAGTCTTCCCTTAGCCTTGTTCCCACCTGGCTACAATGTAATCCTACTTTAGCCTCGTGCTCTCTCTTACTTCTGGTTTTACTCGTGACATTCTTTCTCTCCAATTAACGCATTCCAAAAAATTAATGGTGGGTGGTATTGTGTGGTGTTATTTGTGTTCCATTTCAAATTCCTTCATCCCACTAGGCTACTCCCTCCCTTCCCTACATCCCCCTACTCCCTTCCTTTCCATCTCTCCCCTTCCCTACATCCCCCTCTTCCCTTCCTTCCTCTTCATCTCTCCCCTTCCCTACATCCCCCTACTCCCTTCCTTCCTCTCCATCTCTCCCCTTCCCTACATCCCCCTACTCCTTCCCTTTCTCTCCATCTCTCCCCTTCCCTACATCCCCCTACTCCCTTCCTTCCTTCCTCTCCATCTCTCCCCTTCCCTATATCCCCCTACTCCCTTCCTTCCTTCCTCTCCATCTCTCCCCTTCCCTCCATCCCCCTACTCCCTTCCTTCCTCTCCATCTCTCCCCTTCCCTCCATTCGTCAAATTCCTCCACCTTTTCAGGCCTTTAGTTATAGGCAATATTTTATCCGCCAAACTCTACATTAGCCTAAATCCCAGTCCCTATCCCTCTCTATATCTACAATTATCTATCCTCCGTCTCCTCATTCCATACACTCTCTTTATCCCTTCGCTTCTCCTCCTCCTCTTCCTCTTCCTCCTCCTATCCACACCACCATCACTCCATCCCTTCCTCCACATAATAACAATGGCTGGTATTTTTCGCTGTATCGTAATAACAGCACTTGGCGTTGGTGATTGTGGTGGTGATTATGGATAAAATACTGGAGGGGATAGTCGTGAGGGTAGCCTAGTTAGTAGTGGGGTGATGGTAGTGGTGATAGTTTGAGGGTGGTGGTAGTGATGATGGTGGTAGTGGAGAAGGTAAGTGATGAGTTGTGATAGTTTGAAAGTTTTGGTGATGAATGACAGTGGTGATGGTCCGATGGATTTTATTATCAGTGGTGGTGATGGTGGTAAGAGGAAGCAGTGGAAGTAGTTATGTATGTGGGTCGTTATGGTAATGGCTGCGGTGACAAGAGGTAATGGAGACCGTAAGTAGACAGGAAGAAATATAAGCCTGCTGGGGACTGGAGTAAGAAAGGTAGAAATGGGAGTAGCCTAGTCTGGTTGTTGCAGTATAGTAGTCGTAGCACCAGCAGTTGTTATCCTCGAAAGTGGTAGTGGTAGTAGTGGTAGTAGTAGTAGTGGTAGTAGTAGTAGTAGTAGTGGTGGTGGTAGTAGTAGTAGTAGTAGTAGTGGTGGTGGTAGTAGTAGTAGTAGTAGTGGTGGTGGTAGTGATTTTGGGATTTAAAACAAAGTGGATGTGATGGTAGTAGTGCAGATGATAAACAGTCTAATATACAATCGTAGTAGTGGTGATAGTAGTAGTCTAGTGGTGGTGGCGAGTTCCTATAGTACTGATGGTAATAGCAGGAGCAGCAGTGGTGGTGTTGGTGAGGGTGTTGGGTGGATGTTTACTAACCAGATGAGGGGTGCCAACAACCCTCTCCCTTCCTCCTAAATTCCAATCCTCGGTTCCTTTGCCTTTCCTTCACTTTTTGGTTACTCATTTCCCCGCCCCTTTCATAATTTTACATTCTCTCTCATACGTCAAATCTGGCACACCGACTTGTCCCATTCCACCATCTCTCTCTCTCTCTCTCTCTCTCTCTCTCTCTCTCTCTCTCTCTCTCTCTCTCTCTCTCCTTTCCCCCCTACTTTCTCTAGTTATTCTATCCCTTTCTACGCCCCTTACCTCCTTCTCACCTTCTTTACCTAATTTTTTTTCCTCTTTCAATTACCTCTCATCTCCAGCAACAGCACCACCTCTCTCTCTCTCTCTCTCTCTCTCTCTCTCTCTCTCTCTCTCTCTCTCTCTCTCTCTCATACGCCCACACACACACACTTCCACTTTTTTCTTCTTTCCCCAGGCTATTCTAGAATTTCCTCCCTCTTATGAGCCTTGCTCCACACTTCTCGTAAAATTTCCGCCGTTTACCCAGTTCACCACATGCTCTCTCTCTCTCTCTCTCTCTCTCTCTCTCTCTCTCTCTCTCTCTCTCTCTCTCTCTCTCTCTCTCTCTCTCTCTCTCTTCTAACATACTTTTACTTCCCCTTCTTCCTACACACTCATCACTATTGTTAGTCCCCTCACTCTCTCCCTTTTCACTAGCCTAGCCAACCTTGCCCAATCCTGCTTAATTAATCTCATCCACAACAACCAGATTCAAATAGCCTAGTTTGCTTCCCTACCCTTCTCGTACGGTACTGCTCCTACCTTGTCTGCCCCCTCCCCTGCTCTACCCTGACCTGCTTTTTCCCCTGCCCTGCCTGTCAGCCCTGCCCTACCTAACTGTGTCCCGCCCCACCTTGCCCCGCCCAGCTCTGACCTAGTGTTCCTGTTACATGTACACCTTAAATCTGCAGTGTTGTCATCCAATTAATTCAATCTCTCCCTCCCTTTTACAGTCCCTGTCTTGTGTCTTGATCTGTCCCTGTGTAGGCCATACCCTCCCCCCCTCACCACTGTTCCCCTCCTTCCCTCACCACAACACACTCGTCCCTTCATTACGTTTTCCCCTTACTTGTTTGCCAGCTACCACTTTTTCCCTCTACACACACACACACACTAACCAGGTACCCTCCCTTCACCATCACCACTGCCCCTACCTCTGTCCCTTCTCAAGTGTACAAGAAACACACCTCCAGACACAACACCCACCACCACCTCCTCCTACTCTCTCCCCTCCTCGATCCACATGCCACGTCTGCTTGCTCCACTCCTCTCTTTCCTTTCCTCCCACACTCACTTCTCCCTCCTTTGCCTGCTTTCCTTCCTTCCTCCCTCCCTCTCTCCCTGCCTGCCTCCCTCTCTGACTCACTGCCTCCCACTATTCCCGTCTGCCTACTCCCTCCATCGTTATCTCACTCCTACACTCTCCCCCTCCTTCCATCATTATCTCCTTCATATACTCCCTTCTTATTTCATACCATCCCTCCCACTCTCCACACCGGCCTTCCTCCATGTCATGTTTCCTTTGTTGTGTGTGTGTGTGTGTGTGTGTGTGTGTGTGTGTGTGTGTGTGTGTAATTATGTATGAGGGTGTTGATGGATGTGTGTTTGTGTGTATAAGAGCTGTGTGTATGATGGAGTGTGAAGGTCAGCATAAATATAGTTAGTGGGTGCATGTGCAGGAGAGGGCATGCATGATATGAGGCTGTGTATTCTGGACTACTTTTCTGGATATTAATCAAATTAAATAATATCATACTGAGGCAATTTTGGGTGCAGGTTCCAGTAAGATTGAGAATTTAACTTTACATTTATGACACTGGTAGTTTGTCGCCTGGGGTGACCACAGCTGTGAGAATATAGATATGGAATCCTAAAATTATATGAGTGATAATTTCAAAATCAACTTTAGATACCCCACATGATTTGCTGTTGTTATCAGTCCCTTCTCTATATATAGCCTACTAACTCTCCTTCACCCTCACTCCTCCTTTCCCCCCTCCTCCCCACTCCACGTGCCACAGTTATCTCAGACAATAACACACTCTAACTGGAGGACAAATTGTAGACGTATCTGGCTCCACACAGAATAGACGAGAGGTTCCTCCTACCATGGCAGTATATATCGTGTTTTGTGGTCCATATTTCATAACATTGATTATTTAGGAAACCTCTGTACAGTCTCTATTCGTTTGGATATTACTTTCAGATATTCCCAATGCATTCTCACCAGTACACACACCTTAAAAATAAAAATAAATAAATAAAATTGGGAAATAGTTGGCGTTGTTGAAATGGGAACTACCACTAGTTTCATTTCAGCGTTGTGTTCAAATATTCTGACCGTACATTTCAAGCAAAAGCAGATTAAACAAAAAAGCAGCCTAGGCTATACAAAAAGGCATTCACATATAAGAAGTAGTCTCGTGAATTCTGAATATATTTCGTCTCTTGTGACTCTGAGCATAATTATATAGTCTACCATCTTAACATGCACAGCTAAATGATGTCACGCCCGCATACACCCAAACTACAGCATTCTTACATATAATGATGGTGGCAACACGTGAGCTGACTCAGATCATGTTACACGTACACATGTAGGCACTAAATTAAACACACACAAACACACACAAACAGATTAAGATACACACAGAATGACGACATAAAGAGAGACACAGAAAGAGACAAATAAATAAAAGACACAAACCTGTCTTCACATCGTGGGAAAAACGAAGTCGCACACGATATTACTACACGACAAAAAAAAACTGACATAACGAAAGAGAAGATAGCAAAGGAGATGTGAGCAGGATGGGAGAGACACGCAAGCTAAAACAAAAGTTAGAGGGTGTAGGAATGTGTGAAGAATGATAAGATAATGGGAAAGAGGTAAGGAGAACGAAGGAGGAAGAATAGCCTGAATATATATGAGACAGAGAGAGAGAGAGAGGTAGTAGGGGAAAAGATGAGGACAAGTAGGATACAGAATGGAGAAAGAACAGAGACGGAAGGCAGGGATTGAGAAGAGAGGAGGTAAAGATGAAGGGTAAACGAGGAAGAGAGGGGGAAGGAAGGAGATATGGGTGGTTGCCTAGGTGAATGAAGGGTAGGCAGACAAACAGGCAGGCAGGAAAGAATGCGAATGACTTGAGAGGGATATACAAAGTGAGTACCTATGTCTAGTTTGTGCAATATTGATACGTTACCTATTGCGAATGACTTGAGAGGAAAATACAAAGTGAATACCTATGTTTAGTTTGTGCAATATTGATACGTTACATATTGCTTACTGTACACTGGTCAACAAAAGCGGTGTCTCCTCCCCAAACGCTTCTTGAAGGATAATATTAAAGAGTAGCCTAGGCGACACCGCTTTTGTTGGCAGCCTTACGTGGATTATTTACAACAAAAGGACTGTAACTACTATCAATGAGAGGAATATCTACGACCGACCCATTTACCCTTTGAATATAATAGGCTGTGATATAGGCCTACGTCATATTATTCACTCGCTAAAACTCATAGTGCGCCAAATTTCGATCGTGTTATGCCACCCAGCTCTGCAGTAACTGATCTGGTTAATAACTCAGCATTTACCACACACAATTCTCATTATGATATACGTGACAGGTTAAGTGGTTAAAGCTTGTGTTTGTAATGTGTGCATGGCCATGAAAATTGTAGGTAGTAATTTGCTTGACAATCTAGTGTGTGTGTGTGTGTGTGTCACGTGGTATAATAATCTCCATCACTGACCCCCCCCAAATAATACGAGGGTGTAGTGTGGTAAATAATATACAGTATATGAACCTATGAAAAGTTTATGGAGAGAGAGAGAGAGAGAGAGAGAGAAGACTGGGTTGAGGCTCACGTCTGTTTATACCATTCAACCTCCTCCCTTCCCTCACTTCCTCCCTCACTTTCTTTCTCCCTCTCGCGTTTCCTTCCTCACTCACCCATCCCCCCCCCTCTCCCCACTATCTCACATTTCCTTCCTTTTTATTCTCCGCCATGCTGCTCCCTTTACTTCCCCTTCCTCTTTTACTGTCTCATATTTCCTCTACCCTTGCTTCTGACACACACACACTTATCGTCAAATTCTGCTTCATCATACAAATATCTGTACCTGCTTTTCCTCGCCTTTCACTTCTTTCCTGCCTCTTCCCTTCTTCCTCCCTCATACATCCGGCCTGATCCCTCTCTCCCTCCGCTCATCATCATCTCCCTCACTACCCCCTTTCCCTCTCCTCCAGCCAGACCTCCTCGTTTCTCCTTCCTACATATGCTTTCCTCCACTCCCTCCCTCCCGCCCACATGGACACTTACAACATGATCTCAGCTCTCTCCTCCAATCTTTTTGCTTCCCTCTGCAATTTCTTCTTCCTTCTCATGCACAGCTCCATCCTTCCCCTCTCCTTTTCTCCCACTTCTTGTGTGTTACCCCACTTATCCGTATCGTGCCTTACCCTAACCTCCTCTGCCCTACTCCCATTCCAATTATTAATGTTCCAACCTAACCTTCCCTAACCCAACCATTACTACTGGCCTACCCTAGCATATATCCTGTGCTTACCCCATGCCTGACCTTCTCTGTCTCTCTTCGTGGTGTTGTTGTTGTTACTGTGTTCTCGTTTTTTGTGTCTGGTGATGTGTTATTATTGTTGCTGTTCCTGGTAGTGGGAGTAGTAAAATTATTGTTGTTTTTGTTGCTGGTGATGATAATGTTAATAATATTGTTGTTTATTGCTGGAATGAGTATTACCGTACTGTTGTTGTTGAAGGTGGTGGCGTTGTTTGTATTATTATTATTATTATTATTATTTCAACTGTGATGGTGGTAGTGGAGGTGAGGTGGTGTAGCGTGGTACTGGTTAGGTAGGGTACGGCTTTCAAGGCTCAAGAGTGCCACCACCACAACCTCACACTAACTACATCACCCCACTGGCACTGTAACACAAGCCAGGCACACCACTCCACCACACTCACTAGCAACGAGACACACACACAAACAGAGATTCTCAGATCACAATACACTACATTAATCACCAACCTATTGGAAGAGTGTCATGATAAGAGTTTACTAAAGGCGCCTGTAACTTCACCCTTATATTACAGTTATTATTCAAGGACTTTAATGTAATTTCTTACTGAAGAGAGACATACACAAAAAAAATCCTCAGAGTTCAGATCCGGTTCAGTAAAAGATTGTAAGCACAGACAGTCTTGCCTCAGGGGGTGATGTTGCTTCGACATTTAATGCCTTCACTATCATGACTCTTGTTTGTTTGTTTATATTATGTTGTGAGGTGCAGTCTCAGTCTCTCTTGTTTCCAACCGATTCCTTCGTCTGTCTTTGTTTACATCTGTACCGTACTGCATCCCCTGTCTACACATTATAGCTACACACACACACACTACCCCCTTTCACCACGACCCCTATACCTATACCTTGCTCACTCCCTTTATCTGCCTGCCCACCCTTAACCATTCTCGACTCCCCTGCCCACCCCCATCTAATGCCTACCAATACAGTACCCATTCTAACCCCCCACGACCCCTACCTACCCTGGTCATTCACAACGCTAACCCACCCTGTCTCCCATCTATTTCGACCCTTCCCAGACCCACCCCGCCACACACACACACACAGGCAGAGAGAGAAGGTTAGCGATGTGTCGTTCTGTTCTGTGACAGATGCTGACTATTTATTTTCTAACTGAGCTGTGAAGTTGGAAGTTATCACGCAGCATGGCACCGTATTCTTGGCTTGGCACCGGGACAAATCGTTGACAAATATGCCTTGTGAGGTGTACAGTCAACTATTTAACTCCGGTCGCCTCCCCCCCGCCTGCCCCTCTGTCACCGAAGGCAGTCATGCTTTGGAATTTATTAGGGTAACTTGAGGGGGTCCTTTTTATGTCTTTGAACTAGAGGGATACTGTTTCCTCCAAACTATGGTGCACAACAGATCTCTTACTCGAGGTGATCTGTTTTGTGGCACAATTTGGAGAAATCAAAGTGAAGAATATATATAAAATTACCGGTATGCTCGTGGGTGGGCAGACTAAACATTCGAAAATCAATAAACATAAAGTAAAGCCTGTGTGGTGGAAAGGTCTAAAAAGAGTGTTGAGTAGAGGGCAGCGAGTACCTACACAGAATGAAAAATGGTTAATGGTGAAGCCCGGTCAATGGATCAGACTACCGAATTTGGGTTAAAAACTCTGACGGCAGCCTATAAGCAATACATGGGAAGGAGAGCCTCACCATATTTAACATCAGCCCTCCTCCACATAAGGAAAGGTATGATTTTTGTGGAGTATATAAGGAGGTGGGAGTGATCACAACTAACTCTTTCACGATATCATCAAGCATAGCGTCCACTTGCTGATGTTGTTTTTATGAAGAATACAGTATTTATTTTGTTTAAGAAGACATGTGTAGCCTATGTAGCAGGCAAATATGAAATATAATGCAAAACTGTGTAGATATTGGTTCGTAAGATTAATCCAAAGGAGCCAGTTTCATTAGTAGGCCTATGATGCAGGAATTTTTTTTATCGTGACTATGTAAAATGAATGTGATGTGTACAGTAGCATAAGACGTGTGTGTGTGTGTGTGTGTGTCAGAATGAGCAAGTAGGCTGTGTGTGTAGGCTAGTGTTTATAGGTTCTAGGGGCGCCAGCTATAGGATGAGCCTCACCTGATGTGTGTGCCCAAACAAACCCAACCACAGCCAGACCCAGACCACCACCGCCGCCACACAGACGTCTAGGAAATGCCTCGCAGTCCTCCTCTCCACTGCTTGACCTCTTTCCACTCCACCTCTCTCTCTGTCTCTCTCTTACCTACTCATACTGGTATCTTTCCTTTCTCTCAGTTTGTGTGTGTGTGTGTGTGTGACTTTTGTGATTGTGAAAGCGTGTTGTGGCTGCTATGGGGGTTTCTGTGTTGCTTGTGATTGTGAAAATGTGTTATGATTGTGTCTGTGTTGTGGATCTGGTAGGTATGTAAGTGTCTGTGTTGTGGATCTGGTAGGTATGTAAGTGTCTGTGTTGTGATTGTGACAGTGTGTTGATTTATTATCTGTGGGTCCTGCTCCCTCTATCTGCATGACTGACTACTGATCCCCTCCCAGCTCATCCCTCCAATATAATCCCAGCAGCTGTTCCTCTTTGTCCCTCCAGTTTCCCTACAACCTCCCTCCCCTACCACTACCCCTCCGTACTGACAATCCCCCCTATATATAATATCTACCTCTCCCTCCCCTCCCTTCAATCTCCCTCCGTACTGACAAACCCGCTATATACCTCTACCTCTCCCTTCATTTATTGTCCTCCTACCATCCCCACCCCCACACACACATACTGCCAACATCTTTATAGTACCACTCCCTCATTACTGCCGCATTCCACTCCAACCCCGCCCACGCCTTCTGTCATTTCCTTCTCCCATCTTAAGCTATTGTTAATCTCTTTTACTTCGGCTTTTCCCTCTTTATTCGAGTGCCCTCCCTCCTCCACCTCTCCTTCTCCCATCCACAGAGCCAGCCTCCCCTTCCTTACCTTCCCCTCCACTTCACCCCTCACCTCTTCCTATTACCCCCACAGAACCAATACACTTCCTTCATCTCACCCCTCCTCCACTTCCTTCACCTCACCCCTCCTCCACTTCCTTCACCTCACCACCCCTCCTCCCCTTCCCCCAGGTCTGGAACATGGGAACAGAGGACAGAAGCTCCCCAAAACAAACACATTCGACACGCCACACCATATATATCGATTTCACAAAGACGAAGTGAATCTATTGGAAAATATCTATGCCCAGTGGATTAATTACAAGGAGGGTTCACAGAGATAAATAAATAACAGGATTTCAAATTAAGGTAACCAGTGGCTCCAGAATTACCAACAATGTACTAGGCTATACCTTCTAATAACTACCGTACCGTATAGATGTATTTGGGAGGTATAGACATGGAATATATCCAGACTCGGGATGGATAGGAACCGTCAGTCTTTAGTTTGTTGTTTTTGTGTATGTGTGTTTTTATGAGGCAAGGGTTTATTATAATAGTTAAAGTGATTAGCTAGCTAGTAACCTTGGCTCTTGATCTCAATAAAACAATTAACCGTATTTCATAACTCTGTTCGTGATCCTGTTATATTACCAACCTGAGTCTGGAACCACACAGCAACATACATATTTAACTCAGTAGCCCTGTATTAGGCTATATATACGGTATTCTACGAGATGGTGCATGGGCATCACTGAGTCCCAAGTTTAGCATCAAGTAAATACGTGAACGATCGGCATGGTATTGCTTGTGATATTTCAAATTTAAATGAAGGACGCCTCGTGTACCGTCAAGTTGTTCAGTTGTGCATGAAAATATTAGACTAATCGAAACCACAGTGACGAACCTCAGAATTGAAGACGTGTACCTTACAGCCCCCATTATATCATTTTCTCAAATCCTCCCCACTAGCGTTCTGTTTCAGAGTCTAAAGAACTGCTGATTTATTTTATTCTCCTTCCAACAACTGTGTCGAAGAGGAAGGGGAGGGGAGAGGGGAGGTTGAAACTGCTGTCTACACTGGTATATTTATTACTATTATTTCAGGTGATAAAAACTTTAGGTAGGGTAACGAACACATACACACACATTCTGTACTATCTATAGCTACTCCCGGGTTGCCAAATGCTCCGTACCTTACCCCCCCACCATCCCACCCCAACAACAAAACAAACACCCGCTCCACCACACCCCAACCTCTGACACGCCGAACGGAAGTCCAACCCACGACTATAGCCAAAGCAACAAAGGAGATGGAGGTCGCAATGTTCCCTTTCCTCTAATCACACATAACATTGTCTGATTGTGGTCTGTCATACATTAAGGGGTTGTTACAGTATGGGTAAATCTGGAGCAACTGATTCCTCCAAACTAGGTTATTCCAAGCAATTATTTATGTTCATTTGGTCCAGCAGTTTCCTGGTATATTTTTGAGGAATCATGGCGCTCCTATGTACCAAAAGTGTAATACCCCTTTAACCCTCAGTAGAAATTAAACTATAATCCTGTATACTGTAATACTGGTAGGCACCCATTTTCGGGTGCTTGTGTGTCGTCATTAAATTTTGTAATGTGCGTGTGTGTGCGTGTATAACGATGAGAAGTCTACAAATAGTGTCACCATAATTAGACTTATTCTTTTCTTATATATTAATTAGCAAATCGGGCCAATCGGTTAGTGTCAGATTACCTCTCATGGTTTAAACATAAATGGAACCGGGTACCAGAAGGATACTCTAAAAACTGGTTGTGTATCAGGAGTAGATATAGCGTCTGGTATCATACTGTTACTTTTCTAATGAGGGTGTGGTTAGAGCCTATTATATACCTGTTTCAAATACTATACACACACCGACACTTGACGTCATTTATATTAGGTTTGTGGATAATATTTTTTGAGTACTGTACTATAGTAGTATACTTTCCTTCAGAGAGAGAGAGAGAGAGAGACCACAGACCCTCTTCCTTCCTTTCCTTTCTTTCACACACCATACATCACCCGACCTCACTACCCCCACCCACAAATTCTTCTCACGACACTCCTCTTACTTCCCATACCACACTTCCCTCAACCCTCCCTTCTCCCTCTCTCTGTTTCCCACTAAAATACTTCCCAATCCCCCCTTCCTCTCCCCTTTCTACCTTTCTCCCTTCATCTTTATTCTCTCCTTATCTCCGTCTTCTTCAATTATTACCTTCCCCTCTTCCTTCTCTTCCTACCCCTCAACCACTCTCTCTCTCTCTCTCTCTCTCAGTACATCTCCGTTCCTCCTCTCCCGCACCTCTCATTCCCCAACACCATACCATAACCAACCCCTCCTTCACTCTTCCCTTCACCATTTTTTTCCCCTCTGCCTGATACACCTGCCAGCCATTTAGCCTACCACTCGTCTTGCCTGTGTCGGATTCTCACGCGGCCTGTTTCTCATTCCCTGTTTGTCGATCCCTCCCCCCAATGGAATGTTCAGCACTTTCCTCCTAACCCACCTTCTTATCCTCTTTTACCTATTCCTTCCCCCTCCAATCCCAATCGCCTTTCCCCTTCCTTTTCAGCCTGCCTCTCCTGCGTAACTGATCCACCCCTGCCCCTCAATTTCACTCATTATACCCAATCCCTTGCACACAACCACGTCACATCTCCTTTTCCCTTCCACGCACATACACCAACATTCCCACATCTCGAAGCCTAGTGGTGTTGGTGTTGGACTAGGTGTTGGGGAGGCTTGGTGGTGTCGGTGTTGGGGAAGCCTGTTAGTGTTGGACTAGGTGTTGGGGAAGCGTGTTGGTGTTGAGGAAGCTTTGTGGTGTTATTGGTGTTGGACTGAGGGTGTTTGGGGGACTAACTGACTCAGGATTGATGCGGTTTGGGCATGAGTGAGACGCCATTCGATGCGTGCCTGACTCCACAGGGTACAGAACTGTAGGCCTATGAGAGGAACCACAACTTTCTCACTCCACCTGATACCAATACTACTCACACCGTTTGGTAACAGTTAAGTAATGAAAATAAATTAACGTCCATTGAATATCAAACGGTATAGGCTACTCGTAGGCCCAATCCATTTCACCAGGCTACTATTGTGTCAACAGATATATGTGTGCAAACTATAATTAAGTATCATAGGCCTATATGAACAAAAACGTTCTACAATGTCAATTCTATATTCATACTGCAGTTAGTTTTTCAGTCATTAGTTTTCCCAGGAGAGAGGACAGAGCGCCTAATGATAACTCTCGTAAATTGTATAAAAGAGCAAAATAAATACTCGTGGTCTAAAGATCAGACATTCAAGGAACAACTGTAAGATTCTATGATTTTCACCACCATTTACTACACTACAGTACTCCAACCTCGGCCAGTGACTACACTATATAGCAGCTACCTACACCTAGCCTACGTGGTAGACCTCTGCGGTATTGGTCATTTCCGCTTGTTAAAATTTCACAGTCACTACCACTCATAATTACCAACACGGAAGTGGTTTAGTTTAACAATTCGTGCGAAAAAAATGCTAAATGGTTACTGTTACAGCTATTTTTACAAGGGGTACAGTAAAGGAGAACGCTACTCCTTACCATATTCAAAGGAACCAAACTGCTGCAGGAGATTGAAGGCAATTAATTATGCTTTACAACAGTGTTGATTTAGAACTTAGGGTCCATGAATCTCTATATTAGTTGGTGATAGGGCCAAGATTACCTGGATGGTGTTTCACTGCTAGTTCACTAAATTTGGTATTACTGAAGAGTGGTGCATAAATTCTTAAACTAATCCAACACAGTCCGTAAAATGCAACCAAATCAATACAATCGTAATCTTAATGAATTGGTGGTATTGAGTCAAATAAAGTTTCTATAATGCATTACTAAGATTAGCACATTAGTAATATCTTCTTGTTGCAGTTTCTTATCCATAAAAAAAAAAAATGTATCAAACTTAATTTTCGAAACCCCGAATTCATATCACCACCAAACAATTGATAACAATATCATCTTTCAGTAAAACAGTACCGTACCAGTATTACATCACATGTCTGTGGGATTAATGATGATATATTAATTTAATACACCAGGGATGGCGTTTAAGAAGAAAAAGCTAATTTAATATTCAATACTCGTCGATAATTATTCACCACTGTAAAATTCTAGCCCAAATTAGGCTGGAGTATATCGGTATTTAATTACTATACTACATTATTCATACATTAAGACCTGACAACTTACACCTGGTCCAAGTATCACTCTACATAGGCCTACACAGTTGTCTGGATTACTTATTCCATCAACCCATCCCTGAGCTTTTTATATGATGCAATGATGAATTTGGATTATTTCTATAACTCTTTCTGGATGAACATGCTTGGTCCAACATACTATAAATGTATTGAGATACTGAATTTTAATGCTTCTGCTAGACAATAGTAGACACGTTTTGGGGTGGTCAGCTGACTGTAACTCAAACCCCATGATAAAATTAATGCATAATTAAAGCCTACCTTTGTGAAAGTTTTTCATTATAACCTAATAAATAAAAGTTACGATTTCGCTAACTTATACTTTCCTAACTCACATTATTTACAATCCACTACAAACCTTTTAACCTGTGTATCATAACAGACTACAGTATATGAAAAGAGAACAAGGAATCTTACCCAAATAGAAGTTTCGGTATCAAATCCTATGTCGAGGTGGTCGGCCAGTATTCACTCACTTAATCCCACAATCATCGTAGTCTCTTCCATTATCAATTAACAAATAACAGGATAGGGTATAAATCTGCACGTCACAGTTTCAATTATTCCACTGAGGTCACCACCACCACACCCACCATCACTGATGTCACACCATCACCCCACCTCCGTCAAAAGATGTTTATATTTACAATGATAGCTTCCCTTTTCTTACTACTGTAACAAAGCAGTAATTCAGTCCAACACTCATTCACCATTACCCACTCGCCACTTTCCACTCAGTAACACCACTCAATAAAAAAAGAACGTAAAATACCCATGAAAGTGTGGAGATGAAGAGGGAAGCAACACAGTGAACACCTCTCCCACCCTCTCTCACCACACTGACTGACTGGACTGACTGTAGTGTAGAGTGAAGTGAGGCAGTGAGGCTCTGAGCTGAGTGACTGTGACTTGGCGAGGTAGTGTTACCAAGTATAGAGGTTCTGTTACCGCCCATCCCGCCCATACACTCGCCCAAAGGTGCCCAGTTTTATTAATTACAGACAAGCAATAAAGCTAAAACAATTTCTATGACTTCTATAGAGTTTTAATAATGAGTGTATTTCTGGATCGAGCTCCCGAAACCTAGTCGAAATAAATCAAATTATTTCCACCAAATTATTAAATATTTGGCCTTTACGATTTCTGCTCCTGTAAGTATCTCGAATGATTTGGACATGATTTTGTAGCCTACCTCTCACTGTTTAATGTCACAAATGAGGACATAGTAGCATTAGTCTTTATCTTCCGCAATGTTGCAAGAAAAACAATGCCAACCGTAAAATCAACCTCATTAACTAGTCAATATTTTCCAAGACAATATTGTACTTCTCTACAAGAGTTACCTAACTGGGCGTCGATGGCAGGTACACTTGGCTATTTGGTAACTCTGTGCCCGGGGTATTGAGGAGAGGCCAAGAGTTGCCAGTTAGCCCACCGCACTTGAGCAGAAGATTCCAAACACAAAACATTTCTTCAATACTAAACCTCAAAACGATAAGATATTATAATACCTTTGGACAAACTGGCAACGGCAGAGAATTATATGGTTCATAACTTAGGTTCGAGTGTAAAGTTGTTAGATAAGTTTGGGATTCCTAACATTATCATCCCCTGCAATGACCCCCTTTATAATGTTCCCTTCATCTATTATATTTACTATATCAAGGTCCCTATTCAATTAAAGATGCAATAACAATATGTAGCAACAACTAGTCTTTCTAATTATAGTTTCATCGGTCTCATGAAAATTCTTTAATACAACGAATAACAAGAACTGTATAAGTAGCCTACAGTTAAAGCTGTGTAGTCTACTCGCATTTTAGTCTGTCATGCAGTACTCTACAAAAACAACTATTCTATCACATTTATATAACATGGCTTACCCAAAAACCATGTATCCCTGCTTTACAGATACAATCCCACCAGGAGTAGCCTATACTGTTGGTGTAGTACTCGCCTAAAATAGACCTGAGAGTAACTTTTGGCTGTCGACAAATGCAGAGGGGAACTCTCACTTGGGCGTGGCTTCAACCAGAGTCAAACACGGATTACTGCTATTGAGTTTATCACGAGTATTAGCCAATATTTATGACTACCCCACAGGATCTGTTTATACACACACACACACACACGGCGCACCTGTTAACGCACCTTAACGGCTTAACAAGAGAATCCCATAGTGTAGAGGCAGGCACAGGTACTTCAGTCAGTCCCCTATGATGCCATAATACATATACCCTCATATGGGCCACAAAAGCTATAGAGAGAATGAAGGCTGATGGTGTGGGATGAATAGAGGGAGGGATGGGTGTGAAAGACGGGAAGGGGAAGGGAGGAACAACAACACACAGTATAGGAGGGCAGGGAAGGGTTGAGTGAAAAGGAATATGTGTTTAAAAGCGTGAGCATGTGATTGTAGGAATAAGCTTTTGGATGTGAGTGGGGGAATGGGAGTAAAAATGTGTTTGTGTGAGGGTGATAGTAAGTATGTGGTTGTAAGAGAATATGAGCAAAAGTGTGGTTGTGAGATCATGATTGTAAAAGTGTGGTTATGAAAGAATGTGAGTAAGAGTGTGGTTGTGAGAGGATGTGAGAAAGAGTGTGGTTGTAAGAGAATGTAAGTTAGAATGTGGTTGTGAGTAGTGTATACAATTTTGCGAGTGAAGATGTGAAAACTGGGATGGAAGAGTGGTTGTCAGGGTGTAAACATGGCTACAGAATCAACATACAAAACAGAGAGAGAGAGAGAGAGAGAGAGAGAGAGAGAGAGAGAGAGAGAGAGGAACATGGCATCTGTGGGCACGAGTGTGAAAATACATGATCGGATCGACTATTGGTCTGAGTATCTATGTGTATGAATACGTTTTAATGCATATACCGTATATCTCAGTATATGTTTACTTACGTTATGTACAGTATATGAATGGCATTATAATAAAATATGGTCTGAGAGTGTATGTATGTGAGTGAATATGCTTTTTATGTATATATGTGAGACTAAGCCACTAAGGTGTGTGTATGTGTGTAGAGTACAGCCGGTGTGTGTATATCTGCGTGTGTGTGTATAGCTGGTTTGTGTGTACATAAGCACTCGACACCTCTTTGTATATTCTCGATCCGCATTTTGTCTCCACTATTATCCACCATCTCACTGTCTCTCTTCTCTCTTACTCCATTTTCTCTCCATCAATTCTTCATCATCATCTCCTCCTCTCTCTAATTCATCCCTTTCTCCTCATTATTCTTCTACCCACACAAGTTCAGGAATAGAGAGAGCGAAAGCAAGAAGGAAAAAATAAGGGAAAGTTGAGAGGAGGAAAGAGAGAGAAGTTTAAAGGGAGTATGAATGAAGGACGGGAGGAAGGTATGTAAAATAAGAGAAAGGGGAAAAGGGTGAAGGAGAAGTGAAAAGGGAAAAAGGTGACGGAGAAGAGAAAAGGGAAGAGGGTGAAGGAGAAGTGAGAAGGAAGAGGGAGAAGTGAAAAGGGAAGAGGGTGAAGGAGAAGTGAGACGGAAAGAGGGTGAAGGAAAAGAGAAAGGGGAAGAGGGCGAAAGAGAAGTGAGACGGAAAGAGGGAGAGGAGCTAGGAGGAGGGAAGAAAGGGGAGTGTTGTGTGAGAAATATGATCAAGGCCGCTCTCACAGGAAGACCCCACAGTGATTGCAGCTTGAAGTTCATCCCACACCCACACCCACACTCACGTCCAATCACACCCACACTCACACTCACGTCCTGTCACGACTATACTATATTTTCTCTCTCTCTCTCTCTCTCTCTCTCTCTCTCTCTCTCTCTCTCTCTCTCTCTCTCTCAGCTCTTTTCTGCAGGGTATAAGCTGGTGATAAGAGGATAAGAATCCAGCGTGTGATCAGAAATAAATAATAAAAATAACACACGAGAGAGAGAGAGAGAGAGAGAGAGAGAGAGAGAGAGAGAGAGAGAGAGAGAGAGAGAGATTTGGTTATCATACTTCCCGAGGCATCTGGCATCTCTAATCCATGCACGGTATCTGTTTATCTCGTTAAAAACGTACAAAAAACTCTCACTGCAAAATACAGCATAATGACTGGCCAGAACATTCAATCAAGAGACAACACCTTCTTCCTTAATATTGACTACACCTGTACAGTTCAACAACAGAGGTCTTCAGCAATGATACTGGAATACTGTAGTAAACTCTACATTGTAAACCACCTCGTGCACCATCACATCAGATACCAGCATGAGGCTTGCGACACCTCGTGGTATTTGCATCAACCCTGCGTCTGTGGGCATCTCTTGGTGAAGATTTGTATAAATATATACGTAAAAATAAACTGGTATGTAGAGAAAAAACATGAGTAAACATAATATCTATACACTGCTCTTATAAGACTAATTTTATGTCAACCGCTACCAGAGGTCAGTGTAATAATCTATTGGTCTGAGGTGCAGTGCGTATATTTATCGTCATTCATAAATGATTGAAGCCCATCATTATATTCCCCTGCCTTTTGCACCATAAACGAGTGAGATTCCACAGAGGAAGTGCTTACTACATCCTTGGGTAACCCTGGAAGTGGTTTTGGTGATAAAAACTCCATCTTGTTATCTCCCAGGTAACCTATCATTACAAGAGTGACATTCAACAGAGGAAGTTGTAATACTGTACATACATACATACCTTGTGTGAGCCTGGTGGTGGTAGTGACGCGGACTCCATCAATGGTAACGAGTCCAGCAGCTGGTGTGATGGTGACGACTCCAGCCCGGTGTTCCAGGGTACAGTGTTCAGCCTCTACACCCGTCCCTCTCACCACCACGTCAGGAACAACACCCATCCCTCCAGAACCAAGTAGTGTCATGCCCTCATTGATCGGGTGTAGGGTCACGCCCGTAGAGAGTCGTCCACCGCCCATGGAGACCAGGTGTGGGCGGTCTGTGGCCACGCGTACAGCCCCGCCCGCACTCTTCACCACGTTCAGGTTGGGCGGGGAGTGGGTGGGCGGGAGGGAAGTGGAACGTAATAGAGGAGGGGCATGGGAGGGTGGGAGTGAGGTGGAACGGGTGAGGGTTGGGATAGGGCGGGTGGTGTTGGTATTGATGTGGGCATGGTGAGAGGTGTTGCAGTAGAGAGGTAAGCCTCCACCCCCGCCCACTACCCTCCATCCACCAGGGCGTGGAGTGGAGTAGATGGGTGTGGGCGTGGGGCTGGAGATGAGCTGAGGGGTGTCAAGGTCGGGTGTGTCGGCGTCTGCGAAGGGAATGTCGTGGGCGTTGGGGGTGAGGGGGCCGCCTACGCTTCCTGTCCCCGCCATCACCACCTGCAATACATACAACAACACACACCTTAACACCTTCATTACACTCAACAGTATAATGGATCACACACCCACCAACGCATAACATAACACATGACACACATCTTCACCACATAGACTATACAAACAACAACACAGATTACAACACCTAAGAAGACAAAAACATAGTGTACAGCTCTTTCAACACACTTACCACCCCAATCATGCTCGGAGCTATATTGACGCCATCACTGTCTCCAACTGCAACACACAACAACAAACACCTTGCCACCTCCACCACTACCACACTGTGACAGCATGTGATGGTGATATCGGCGAGCTGGAAACTACTGATACCTTCAAACTGTGCCACTATACAGCATCTACTCTATACTGATATAGCCTGTTCCGTACCGTACATATCCCACCTTGCCCTCACAGCCGGCATGGATAAGGAATTCCTAGCTGATATTCCTCCACAACGGTGTAGAGATCGGATACTGTAGTATTTTTTTACGCAATGTCAAATATTCCCATGAGTCCTCACATACAGATTGGAGAAATTTATGACACTGAGGAAAAGCCTTTATTGACAAAGTGTTGATACTGTTTCTTATCCTCTTATGGACCTTTGACCTAGAGAAACATTAGCGAAAGGTTGTCAGTACAGGTTCTTCCCCCGCTGGTACCGTACTAGTGTCTACTCAAACACTCCTGGCAAGAAAGGGAGACTGGGGTGGGATCAGTTTGATGTTACATTGTAGTGTTGACACGAACCCGCATCACGACCCTCACTCACTCACTCACTTTGGACCTGTTTTCCCATTCCCACACCCCAATCCCTACTCTCTCCCTTCACTATGCTCCCTCTTTCATCTTCATCTACAGAACGTGTTCATACAACAAAGTATGAATACTATACATTTTTCGTTTATATAACCTTCCTGCTTGCTGTCTCACCTTTCTATTCCCTTTTTCTGGCGCTATATGACCTCGCTGTTGCGGCGCCCAATATCAATCAGTCAATCGTTTACATAATGTACTGTACATGATCATCCATGTTAATGCCGGTGTGAAGTAGCCTAAGGGACTTTTCCACCATCCATGACCTACAAACATAACAAACTGGTTCCTCTAACAGTACGATTCAGTATGTGCACTGGGAATCTTTGAAGAGGTAGAATAAGTGTTTGAACTATGTATGGAAAATCAGTTTCTACTGCTAAAGTTAACTAGTACAAATACTGAAGTAAGGGAAGTTGCCGATTATGTCATGGCGGGGGAAGGGAATTACACCCATAAATTTTTCCATCCTAAACTCAGTCATATTTCACTTCAAAATCTATATCGTTGGCCACAGAGGATTAGCCCCAAAAATCTCTGCTCTGGGCCCCTTAAGAATGTGAACGAGCAAATCCCAGTATAAAGTACAAACCTTAGTCTGTAGGCCGGGGAGGAAGGGGGAGCAAGTCTGTCTAAGGAGTGAAAGTGTGACGTGTCTGACCCATGCAAGTGACAGGTGGTGGTGGTGGTGGTGTGGTCGGTCAGTCAGTCGGTCGCCGGCCAAGGTTGAAAAAACAAAAACAAAAATGATAAATTCATCAGCTACCGAGTACTGCATATGTAGGCCTGGCTGAAATATACTTATAACTTCAAAGTATTAATGAAATATATATATATATATACACAAGAGGTACAGCCAGCCTCAGAAATTCGTACACAGAGCATTGGTTAAAAGGGGTCTTTATTCTGCACATTGTTCTGTTGACTATTTCAGGTTTTAGCCAAATAACATTTACTAGATAATTTTTGTGTTTGGAAATTATTGTACTAATTGTTAGAAACACTTGATGTCACAGTGGTGTATACGAACTCCTGAGGCCAACTGTACGTACATACAGTATTCGATGCAAATGAAAGGGACATAGAAATTTTAAAACTAAGGATTAATTTATAGGGGCAGGATAAAGTGTTAACAATCTCCGGGTCGATTAATGTAGTTGTGGTGTCAGACTTATTTTGTGCCTCAATAATTTAATGTATCTATTTTTCCCAGAAGCTTCACAAAGCAAGATGTACGGTAATTTAAATGCCCTAAACCTACCAGACGAAACTGAGTAATAAAACAAAAATATTGAGGGCTATCACCTGTATGAGACAGACAACGACATTAATGACAATGGAAGAATAAATGACCTCCGCGTTCCTTGTGTTTAATGATGCGTGAAGCAGGAGAATTAAAATTGGTTATTTATGAAAACAATGGAGTGTGTATCGATGTAGGCAACTCATACTCGTACTGTTGGGGTCTACAGTAAAGGCAACACGTGTTACGCCTCAAATTTCCAGCTCATATTCCACTCAACTTTTTCCATGTTTCTTGGTGCAAAAGAGGTTGCGTGTTTAGAACTTTAGATACACGAGAACTTAGATACACGACTTGTAAAGTAAACAAAATGCTCCACAAACAAGTAATGTGGCTAAAGTGACCTCCTCCGTCGTTGGTAAGTTGAACACGACTTTTGTCCTAGAGTGTACCATGCGGCTATAGTGGATAAAAGCTACACGTGTCAGATTTTAATCGTACTCTAATGCATGTTCAAGGTAAGGCTGGTTCAGTCTAGGTGTGTTAAGTTACAGTTCTCTATCATAACTGTGAAAAAGTATTGGTAATCTAGAACATTTAAAAAATAACTACGGTTTCATTTTAACTTTAACACATGCCCATATCAAATTTTAACTTGACGGTTCATGGAATGGCTCTGTGCACCAACGTTTATTGAAATGACAATGGTAGGGGAGCTAAGAATTTCGTGGACTGGACTTGAAAGTGGATTGATTGATGTGGTCCATTTCACTGGGTATATCTGTCACTTCATTTAATATTCTGTTATTTATCTTCCATTCCTGGCTTCGGAACCCACCACCCTTTGGGAAATGGTAAATTGGGTATTGACAGGGTATATGATGATGATGATGATGATGATAAATGAATGTGCTTCCTGTTTAATATTTAATGTAACCAAGGATAATTCTTTTCCTATAGGCAAAAATTCTTGGCAAAAATCCTATTGTTTCAAATTACAGCTAAATTATGGCAGCCATGCAGTGCTTATTCTCCAGGGTAAAAACATCAGTAGTTGAGAGCATCAGATTACCGTACCCAAGATGCACCAGGGTGAGGCTCCCGTGTGCCTGGCTCCCTCCACTACAACACCTTAAGAGGGTCCTGTATTTGCAGTGAATTCGAAGGCTACTGATTCCCCCAAACATTGCAGCGAAACAGATCCCCTACTCGTATTGTGAGGAAGTCTGTTTTATGACGTAGTTTGTGGGAATCAGTAGCCCCCTCCAGTTCGCCCAAAACAGATGATCTTACCACTTCATTCATAACTACACACAATGGTCATTCACCCATGTCTTACCTCATCCCCACCTGAGGTAACATTCTCATATTCTCTCACTAATATATACTGTACCGTTTACTACAAATTTAACTCTTACATTTCTATACCTGTCCACTTTACATCATGCATATAATACTGTAATTGATGAGCCTGTAATTGCTAACCTTAAACTCCATTCATATAATCTACCACATATGCTTTGATTATTTATATATTTATATTTAAATGAAATATACACATATGATTACATACCAAGTGTGGATGTTAAGCTAAGTGAGAAACTTAATTCACAAATTACGTGATAAGGCTCTATTAGTGTATAGTGTGCTTGTCATATTGTCAGTTTGAGTTTCACCTGTCAGTGGTGTAGTGATTGAGTACTGGTAGGCCTAGGTTACACACACACACACACACAGAGGGAGAGAAAGGGAGGGAGAGAGAGAGAGAGGTAATGGGAACTTGGAAAGGAAGGGAGGATTAGGTTTGGGAGAGGGAGTGGCAATCCATGAGAGAGAGAGAGAGAGAGAGAGAGAGAGAGAGAGAGAGAGAGAGAGAGAGAGAGGCAGACAGAAGGAGGAGGGTCAGGAATGGGAGGGGAGGGCTGAACCATGGGAATACTAAGGGGGAGGGAGAGGAGAGGGATGGGGTACTGGGGAAGGAAGGGGATGGACCCACACAACCGATGGACTGTCTGCTTTGCCGTCCCTGCTGGCTTTTATCCCATCCTCCCCCCCTCCCATCTCTACTTCCCTCCCTGTACTTCCTTTCCTTTCTCCCCCCTCTACTTCCCTCCCTGTTCATCTTTTCCTTCCTCCCCATTCTCATCCTACTTCCCTCCCTCTCTTCCTACACTTTTTTCCTCTTTCCTTCAATTTTATTTCCCTCCCTCCCTACAACTGTCTTTACTCCATCATCTTTATTTCCCTCCCTCCCTCCCTCCTTACAGTTCCTTCCTCCATTCGCAGTTACAATTATTCCTTCCCTCTCTGTTATCTTTTCCTTACTTTCCTCTTCATTTCTACTTCCCTCCCTCAATCATCCTCTCTCCTTTCCCTTTACTCTTCCTCTCGTGTGTTCTTTCCGGTTCTTTTCCCTCTCTTCTAACCTTTACTAATCTCTCTCACTTCCCTTCCCTGCCTCCCCATCCTTCTCTTTCTACAGTATACACGTTTTACTTCCCTGCCTATTTATTATTTTGTACGGTACTATCTCTCAATTAGTCTCCCTCTTTCCTTCTCCTTACACCCATTTCGTTTTTATTCCACTTCTTCTCTTTCCTATTCTTTTCTTGGTCCTCTTCCCTTCTTCTCCCTTCCAAATACCTCTCTTCTTTCTCTCTCTCTCTCTCTCTCTCTTCTTTATACATACTGTATCTTCACGTACTGTATACCCTCTCTCCCTTCCCTCTCCCTCCCTCCCTCAACTGTCCCTACACACACACTCAACTTGCTATGGTACGGCGATCCAACCACACCGTGCTTCCTCCCTCCCCTTCACCAACGATTCTACACACCAACACACAAACAAGGCGGAGCTTACTGAATCTACCCATCTCCACCATAAAAGTCCGGGTTGATGTGTGTCTTAATTCACAGTACTAAATATAAGAAATTAATCATCGTAAATCTACATAAGTTAAGTCATCATCAATCACCCTTGCCTCATATGGATAAGTTTGGGAAGGAAAGAATACAGAAGGAACTTATTTGTTTACTACGGGCAGACTGTGTCATTCATCCACGTGGGACCCAGAAATATAAGCTGGAAGAAGAGGTATCCAATGTAAATAACTTGAACAGCTGTAGGCCTACTGGCTTGTCGGTGGTGGAGGCCACTGGCAATGATTGCGTCACTCAAGGATGGATGAATAATGTTTGAAGTCAACCTATTGATGAAATTTTAAACGTTCGTCTGTATTACGTCACGGAATGAAATAGGCTATATTATATTGTATAGAACTACGAAGTAAAGCTTTATTAATGCTGGCTAACAACAGAGGTTTGGATTACTTTTAATATAGGCTAAAGGGGACGGGCTGTAACATTAAACGAAGTCTGTCATAATTTATTTCTTATAATCTTCCTAGGAAAATAATATTACACTAACGAATTTCCGAACCCAGAAAGTGTAGAGCCGGGTAGGAAAACTATCGTACACTTCAGAGCACCACAGTTCTTATACAGTACACTGAGGTGCCAGACACACGAGGAAGAATAAGGGAAGGAAGGAGATAGGAGAGGGGGATAGTGGGGTGGGAGAGTAGCAAAGAAACTGTCTTAACATCAAGGACGAAGGGGTCGAGGAACCTCTAGTCTGAGAGTATTTAGTGACTGTCATGGTCTACCTTCAGGACATGAGTATACTGTAGTCTACACGTGTTATATATGGGAGCATGACAAACACGAAAGAAAATCTACAATAAGAAAGAAATAAGAACGAAATAGAAATAAGAAAAAGTAATATGAACGAAATAGAAATAAGAAAAGGAATAGGAACGAAACAGAAATAAGAACGAAATAGAACGAATATCTACTATCAGAACGAAAATTTACAATATACCGGTAAGCTAAAATTACGAGGTCATTTGCTTGTGTTTCTTGAGTATAGTAGGCTATATACCAAGATCACTCTTAATTAAGGAGTGATCTCTCTGCTCTTGGTATATACAGTACAGTACTATAATATAGTAGCGTGTAGGCCTACATTCTTATAATGGAGACAGGGTAATTTCCCAAAACATAACCCATGAGTAACATAATGTGACTGAAGGTTTTTTTTTTTTTTTTTTACTTGGAATTTATTATATACTTTAGAAGTTTAGATGTTGAAAATAATTGGCACCTCGAAGATCCCCACTACCACCTTATACGGTTCTAACTCAAAACACGGAAGAGAAGTTATAAAAATGTACAAACGAACGAAGAAGTTATCCTTCAGGTCAAGGTGGGAGGGAAAGAAGAGATGGGTGGGAGGATATGTGTTATGAAGTGAATTTACCAAGGGATTATATTTACGTAAGGAGAGGAAAGGAAATGATGTGGTAGAGAGAGGGAATAGAGAGTAGTGGAGAGAGAACAGAGTGGTAGGGAAAGGAAATAGAGAGGTAGAGCTGGAATAGAGTGGTGGAGGAAGTGAACAGAATGATGGAAAGGGGAAACAAAGTAGTTGAGAGGGAACTGAATGGTGTAGAAAGGGAACCGTTTGGAGAGAGGGAAGAGTGGTATAAGGAAAGAGAATAGAGTGGTGTGGCATGAAGCATTTATGAAGAGATGTATGGTACAGTTGCCAAGTCAAACCAAGCCAAGCCAAAGTGAGGACAGGAAATGACTGGCTGGTGTTGTTGACTGCATTGGGGTGTTGAGCTGGGCTGCTAGAGTGACGGTTGAGGCCGGCCGGTGGACCACTAATCTAATATCATAGTAATTATTATCCCAACGTCTATGTAATTATTGTGGTATAGTACACTGGCCGACCTTGACATCAGGCTATACAATGGTAATCCCTCCCACTAACGACAGCAACGTACAGGAATGTCAAGGGGTATAGCCCTATAGTCTCTTCTTGGTAGGCTAAAATGGAGGGCTACTGATTCTTCCAAACTATACCACAAAACAGAATGATCGCCTACTCGTATTCCGTTTCCTGTCATAGTTTAGAGGAATCAGTAGCTCTCCAATTCTACCAAAATAGATAAATCCCATAACTCTAAGGATCCCATTCTATCCCATCCTCTCCATTCCCACTATCTGTAAACCCCTCCCTTCCCTAGAATAACACGTTCATACCCTCGTCGGTAGGTTGCTATCTTATTCGCATCTTGATTTTCTGTGATAGAGGGAGTGAGGGGAGAGTGCATGGTGGTATTGGAGGAGTTGCTATCTACTGTACTCTCCAGCCCGCGCGCGCGCGCGCGCGTGTGTGTGTGTAGGGGAAAGACACAGCTGTTTTTGGGTGTGTAGCGTATCCTCTCTTTTTTTTTTACGCCACAGTAGTACCACACACACCAACCCTCTCCACCCACCTTCCTTCCTACTGACACCCATACAAATACTTCCAACTCTAAAATGACCCACTATTTTAACATACACACACACACTGATCCAGCCAAAACAGAAGTAAATGAATATGAGCGCGGGGACAACGATGAAATGTAAAAGGCTATAACAGGAGTGAAGGGAGAGGCGAGGCAGTAGTGGTATGGGACAAGTTGAAGAGCAGCAGGGGTTAGGGAAAGTAAGGGAGAGGGTAGAAGGGACTGGAGGTATAGGGGGGGGGGGCAGTAGGGGTAGCGGTAATCTGATTCTCCTGTGCGTAACCCAAGCAGGTGCGGGCTGAGGGCAGGGCAGGACAGGGCTGGGAGAGGCGGGACAGGCCAGGGAAAGAGATTGGAGAGCACGACAGGGAAGGGCAAGAGTTGGACACGATCGATCAAGTCAAGTATAGCAAAAGAAAAGAGACAACGTAAGGGATTAGAGGCAGGAAAATACAGAGGGCAGACAGGTAGGATAGGGAGAGAATTAAGGGGTAAACAGGCTACATACAGTACAAGAAAAAAAAGGGAGGTGTGGTGCGAGAGAAACTCAGTGTATATAGTAAGAGGAAGGAAGAGGAAGATATGAGGTGTGGGTGAGGTCAGCGGCGAGTGAATGGGGAGGATACGGATTGAATGGAGGAAAGTAAAGTGAGACAATATAAATGACTGATATAAGAAGGAATAACCGTACCCATACCGTACCTCACCAAGCCACACGAACGGATACTTTTTCTACAACATCCTAACCAACATGCTTCTTGATTGTTGTCTATCTTTTTTTTTTTTTTTACATCTTACCAAATAGGGCATACAGGTATAGTAGGTTATCGATAAAGATCAAACGTTACACAAGAGCGAAGGGATGTACAAAGGTGATCGAACGTTTAATGCATGAAATATGATTTAACGTGAGTGCAACAGCCTGGCAGGTCCCTGAAGTTTATAGTTATGTACAGTAGAACAATATAATACTCTAAATGAAATTATATATCTCTGGTGTAAGTTACTGCTATACATCGCGATACACCCTGAATATGGGTCCTACAACAATATGCGGTAATATGATTCAGATTAACATAACCCATACCCATTAATGCTTAGTGAACGATGAACTGACAGTAGAGGGAGAAATGAGGTGGAGAGAGGTAGTGGGTGGGCAGGCCAGTTGGAGAAAGGGAATAGTAGAGAAAAGGAGAGGGAGGAGTAGAGAGAGGGAGTGGGTGGGCGGGCCAGTTGGAGAAAGGGAGAAGTGGAGTGGCGTAGTGAGAGGCCAGAGGTGTGGTGTGGTAGAGAGGCCTAGTGGAGCGAGCCAGGTGGAGTATAAGGAGTGAAAGCCAACCTGAATCACACCACCACCACCACCAACATAACCCGGAAGGTGAAGGTGGTAGTGGTGGTGGTGGAAGATAAGGGTTAAGGGACAAGTGAGTGTGCCAAATGATAGTGGTAATGGTTTGGAGAAGGTGCAAGTGGTGGTGAAAGGAGAAATAGTAGTGGTGGTGAAGGGAGTAATATTAATGGTGATGGGAGTAGTGGTGGTGGTGGTGGTGGTGATGGGAGTGAAGGGAGACATGTTGGTGGTGGTGGTGATGATGGAGCAGGGAGCAGGGAGACATGGTGATAGTGATAGTGGTGAAAGGTGAGGAGTAGCAAGTAAATTGTAGGATACCTTTTAAAGGCCATGACACAATGTAACACATTTTTCACAACAAAAATAATTATGTTTTACCCAAAGTCGGAACATTAAAGAAAAAAATTACCATCATCAGTTAATCTATTCACATCCTAATATGATCAGTGGTTCTCAACTTATGCATAGCGAGACAAAGAGTAAAAATGAACGAAAAACGCAAAGCACACCACAACAAACAACACAAAATTACACACTACTAAACTTTAACTACAACACAAACATGAATAATGTTGCCCATCCCAAAACAACAGGTCACATTAGGCTACACATTGTTGCTGACTACGAATAACACAAACTCAAAAGACAATTTTTCATCCTATGGTGTTTGTTGTTAATATCTTGACTCGAACTAGGAAAACGGCAGATAACAGAGAGAGAGAGAGAGAGAGAGAGAGAGAGAGAGAGAGAGAGAGAGAGAGAGAGAGAGAGAGAGAGAGAACATAAAAAGGAGGGGAGGGAGGGAGAGTAGGAGGAAATGAGGAGAGGAAGTTCCTATAATAAGGACCTAAGGGAAGGAGGAGGGGCGCCATGGAAGGTGTTCACCAGATGTGGCCTAGGCCTTAAATGAGAGAGAGAGAGAGAGAGAGAGAGAGAGAGAGAGAGAGAGAGAGAGAGAGTGTGTGTGTGTGTGTGTGTGTGTGTGTGTGTTAATGAGAGAAAGAGATATTGTGCTGTATAATAATGAGAAACACTTGAGAGGAACCGGAAGGGGAAAGGAGGATGGGGATGATAATTAAGGAAGTTGGGAAAAGTAAGCTAATTTCCACCATAAATAATAATAATATATAATAATACTGTAGAGAAAATATGAGATGATCATACTTGCTTCTCAAGATGTAAAACTTCTTCTGAGAGAGAGAGAGAGAGATTAGTGAAGGGTAAAAGGAGGGTGAGTCAGAGGAAGGTGTGTGTATATGGATAGGGGGGAAGGGATGGTTGTGAGTAGCTTGTACTGAGGGAGGGGGATGGAAGGGGGAAGGCTGTGTACCCTTTATACCTCCATGCTGTGTACTGTGTAGTGAGAAGGGTGAGGGAGGAGAGGTACAAAGGGAAGGAAGGGTTTGCAACTTCTGCATTGAGAGGAAAGGTTCGTGACTCAAGATTAAATATTTCTCTTCGTGCTACACAACAGCCTTAACTTTCAAATTCCTTTGGTACCTTAAACCTTGGGAACTAGTCGTCAATTAATACACAAACTACGGTAAGTAATGGGAAGTAATATTTTGGCACTAAATAAATATCCTTCGTCGGAGAGAGTTATTAATTTAGTACAGTATGTCCTAAGGCAAGCAAGAACTGAGAGTAAAACCTACAAGCTACTAGAACAGTAGACCTAACTGCCATTGTGCACATATTCACTGTTTTGGTGTGACTGGGTTGGTTGGTGAGCAAGTAACATGGGTCATGTGAGAGAGGTTGTAACAAAGCTGCTGGTTAACTGGTTGGTTGGTGTGTGAGTAGTGTGACACAGGAAGGCAGCATGATGCTACAGGTACTGGTGGGTGCTGTGACAGGGACAGTGGTGTTGTGATGGAACACGAGTGGTGGCTGGGTAGGCTATGTGAACTTTGTGAAGCCATGGCAGTCACCGGGTAGCCTAGGGCTATTCACTGTACTCTTTGACATTATGCACTACAACGATCCTGCATGTCTAAACATTTCTCCACCACAATCAATATACACACCTGCTAAGTTTTAAGGCCCTATAGGATTCTGTCAGCACATAATAAACACAATTGATATTCCTCAAAGCCACCATATCCTACAAGTAAAACAATGAGATTCCTCTAAGCCAGATTTCCTACGAGTATCGAGTAAAGCAATGGGTTCCATTGTACTGTACAATGTGGAAGAAATAATACGGTACTCTCCATGAAATATCTGTTACTTTCCAATCGTTACGTGGTATCCAAAGAAGAGGATTATCATTACCATCCAGTCTAACTGCTAGCAGTTCCATATCGCTGTAGCCTAACAGACGTCCAGTCAATGTTACAATATGTACTTAATTGTACTACCTGCAAAGACGTTTGTATATAGTAACCTATACAATCATAGTTGCCCTTGATACGAGCAGTGTGACCGTTGAAATAACAAGTGTGACCTCAAAATGACCTTGAGTACGTACTATACTCTCGGAAGGTCAAGGTTATCTTAGATACATACTGTACATTCAAGCAGTATCGTATAGGTTACACCCACTGTATCTAACTGTAATTAATTTGAAACTGTATCCTGAGTACGGCGAGGAATCCTGTTCTCGAGGTAACATATCTATGGTTCGACTCCTGATGAAGTAACAAAATATTCAGAGTCGCCGCCTTTTGCAGATAGTCCCTGGAATTTCTCCCCCATTCCTTATATGCTGCGGAATGACTAACATTACAGTCTGGCCCACGACTCTTTAATTCTGATCTGGTACGCACTGTGCACTTTACAGGCGAAGTGATATTTGTTTTGTACTATATTCTTCTAGTGTTGTTAGCTGTTAGGCGAGTTAGTTTCAACAAGCCACTACCACCAATACCAGAGGGCAATCATTTCGCGTTATTTCTTACCCTTCAATGCTGCTCTTAGTAGTAATCCAGAACCAACTAAGACTTGATGATGGAATGTGTGACTATCTCCTCCACACACACTGTCTCACACTCGCACAAAAAAACATCAACACGCGGCACTGAGATGGTTTATTTCTTATATATAAAACACGGATACGAGCACCATACCAAGCGACACGTAACCCACCCACAGACACGGCAATAAAGAACTGAACTCCAGAACAGAGACTCTGAGAGGGTGAGGGAGCTTGTTGTACACCCCTACTCCCCACAACCCCTACAGACTGTCCTCCCTGCCCCTCCCTGTACACCCGCATCACCCCCCCCCCATCACCCCAGCAGCACCCTCGTGTACAGATGCCAAAGGCTGCTAGCAATGTACATTTGTAACTTTTGGTACTTGCAACACTGCAGCTTTGTAAATTCTATATAGTACAGTACAATAAAGGTTTCCTTAATTGAAATTTTATCTTGGCTGTCAAATAGTCATCTATACTGACTTTTGTAGTTACTAAGTTACATAATTTTCAAAAGTACTCTTTAAATTCGAGAACATAATATTATGTACTGTACGCCTATTAATTGGTGATTATGTGACCATGCATATTTCCATACATCTATTTCTAAAGGGTGTGGGTGACATTCATGTGACAATTTGGTTGATTAGTACGTATTGTTCCTAAATATCTGTTTTTATCCTGTGTGCAAATTCTTAACTCTGTGTAACTTAATGAGGCTTGTTATCTTATGGAGGTTAGTTTATTCATGCATGTATCTACTTTAATCAAATTTTACTTAACAAGATGACCAAACATGACAATTAAGTTGAAGTAAATTAACCAAAAATATAAAGTATAGCCTCGATCTCTTGGAAAAAAAATCATTCCCAGACTAGAAAATATTGTTATCTTATAGAGGTCGGCTTTATGGGTGGTGGTCTGTCCAGCCTTACCACCAAAACTCCTCCCCGGCAACCCTAAACCCTATCCTGGCAAAACCAAGATTCCTCCCCGTATCTACCAGCCAGCCAGCATCCTGCGAATACAGCCACGTAGAGGGATAACTGAACAGCACCAACAGCTAGGCTTTATACCATCTTCCTATGTTGTATTACCTGTCTTTCATTTGTTTTTTTAATGTGTAATTTAGCCTAGCCACTACTGTACAATAAACCCATATATCTTTGACGAATATCTGTATCCCTGCTGCTCTCCATCAAGTGTAAGAAAGTTTATTAAATCTTCCTGCCAGACAAAGAATAATTAACACATGTAAAGCCCGTCTGTAAGTGCATTATTCATTGTTGCACGCCCTTCCGACTGTAAACCATTATCTAAAATAATAATATGTTTTGTGGCTGAGTGTTTAATTAGTATTGACACATAAAGGTCGGGAGATTATATCCACTCATTCAGGTGAAGGTCTGAAAATATTTATTTAAAAAAAAATAGAGTTCAGGCTCTATCTAACACAACCGAATGTCATAAAACTGCCCGGGCCTCTGTATTTTCAATTTACCCCTATGAGAGCGATAGTTTGTCACTTGTGTGAAGACAAGACTGTCTTTTTGGCAAGCTGCGACGCGATTATTTATCGCGCGGGAAAAAAAAACCGTGTGAAGCGAACCTTACCCTATACACAGGCAGGAGTATGAAAGAGTATCTCTGGGTGGTGGTGTGATGTTATGAAGTCCATAGTCCATCAGCCAAATCATAGGCTAATCATATATTCAGAATGCATCGACCAATCACAAAGCAAAGCGCTACTCCAGTCGATTATATCCAAATATTTTAATGATTATGTAGTAAGCATCACAGTGGTAAACAAAACTAAGCTCTATGTTAGTAACTTAGTAAGGTCACACGGAGCACATCACAATTAACAACTCTTTTTATATGGTTGCAAAAGAGCTCCAGAGACCCCAGTAAACCCGTGGCTGGTACCAGTTCGGATTCGGCAGTCGCGATCCGTGTATATGTTACTTTTCAGTATCGAATTTTTTTAAAATGAAATTATATCCAACTTCAAACCATTGTTATTAATACACATCTCAAATAATTGCTGAAGGAGATACATTTACCGAAATCTCTTTTTGACTCAAAACAAAACGTCATCAGCAGCAGGTGGTGTGAACTGTGAAGTTTAATGCCAGACGGTCTGTCATACTAATTGAAAGGATACTGTAATTATGCAATACCGAACATGGGTATCCTTGTTGATAGTGCCATTATGATCGGATCCATGGTAAAGTTGATTATTTACTTTCAGTAGTGCATTGGTTCTCTGTTAGGCAGTGTATAGCGTATGTAGGCTATTTTACATTCTGCCGAAAATACACCGATTATCTTTCCAGCTACCTTATAAGTGGCAAGCCAAGAGTCGGTTTAGCCTGATGTATTGACCTGTATTATGGGTATTTATTGAAAGAATTACCGTTTTGTAGCAGTGTTGCCAGATCCGGCTAGGTCCCAGTATTTTGCCCCAGTCATTTCCTGTACTTTACCACTGTTATTTCCCAGTAGTTTGCCCAGGTTAGGTCCCGGTAGTCTGCCCAGGTTAGGTCCCGGTAGTCTGATGCGGTCTAGGTTAGGTTAGGTATCTTGGAAATGGGGCAGTTGCGGAGGAAATGCCATAGAAAAAAATAGTCTTAGAATTGTCTAAGTAAGTGGGTAATGAAGGTAGATAAACCATATGCGATAACGGTAATTCTTTCAATATTTACCGTATTATTGGTAAAGGTATCTGACTCTCTACAAGTAATTTTGATATGTATCTTCTTCAGAATTATGACTGAAACTTGTAGCTCATGGGGACACGTGTATTGCATTTTTGTCCTTTTTGAAGTTTTTAAATTGATATGTTTCTCGAATGTCATTTTACAGTAGATATTGTATTGATAGCTTTAGTTAGTGTTAATATTATATTGGTAAAAGTAGAGAAGTACTTTGTTCACTATATTGTATATTTTAGTATCATTACCCACTATTTTGGACCATTCTAAGACACTTTTCATCTATGGTGTTTCTCTCGACATATGCCCCGTTTTACAAACATAATTTGGAAATTAGTCTGACCTAACCTGACCTAACCTAACCTAACCTATACCTAACCTAGACCACAGCAGACTACCGGGACCTAACCTGGGCAAACTACCGGGATATTACCAGTGTAAAGTATCATAAAGTGACCGGGGCAAATTCCCAGGACCTAGCCGGATGTGGTACCACTGCGCGGCCCTAGCCAAGAACGGAGTACTTCTCTACTAATACCATTATATTTCTTTTTTTTTCAGTTGATCTTTTTTGTGGGTGGATGGGTGTGGTTTGTGAGGAAGATCTTTCGAGACTATGAAGTTCACAACACTCTGGTGCAGCTCTTCTTCCCCATGATCTTTATGTTATCTTGTGCCATGTTTGAACTCATCATCTTTGAAATTGCTGCAGTGCTCGAGTCAGGGTAAGGCAACCTCTTCATCTATACCTGCTGCTTTGAAGAAATATTTTAGTACTGTACTATGCTTACATGCATTTACACCTTCATGTGCAATAATTGTATATCAAGTCCATTAAATTAATGTCATGGAATAAAAAAAAGTGAGAATAGTTTATAATCATGTCCAGTTCATCCATATTAGTTTAGATTATAACAAAATCTATATTTCTTATGAATTAATACATAATAAGACAGCACCTCAATCATGAGATATAAATTTGTTTATATGCAGTGGTGTTATCATAATAGGAAGAATGTATTGCTGGTTGTATAATGTAATGTAAATAGGGAAAATGTTGAAATATCATGTGTTATCAATATGTGATGAGTGTGCTGTTTGACTTGTTTCAGTTCTCGGTACCTGTACTGGCAGGTGGTGTTGTACCTAATGCTAGTAATGCTCATCCTGGTCATCCCATTCTACCTCTGTCATTGTATCATCTCCAATATCAGAATGGGTCAGTATGCCACAAGCTTACTCTCTAGGGTAGCATTATCAGGACTTGAGTCTGGTACCACAGTACCTTGAGGATAGAATTTCCCATTATTATTGCTAGAAAATTTAGTCTACAGGTAGCCTATGTGTACCAGGTTTATTTCTTAATGATGGTACGGTATAATATAATGACAAAGTTACCCTTGTCATATCTCTGTGTTCTTTTATACCAGGGTTTCTTTAGATTGATAAATGAATTATGATAAGCATTTTCTTTGTTATATCATCAACACTTATCTCAGGAAGAAGTGTTTAAGTGTAATTGACCTTTAAAAACTCAATGAGTAGATGTATTTGAAGGTCAGATTTCACACATTGAAAACATTTCAATTGTGAATATTCCCTATTTACTGTATTGTGTTTAGTACGGCGGGAGTGGGTGAACTTACTGGCCATGGTGACGTGGGGTGGATTCATGATGTGTTTCTGGAAGATTGGTGATCCCTTCCCCATCCTTAGTCCACAACACGGCATCCTCTCCATAGAACAGGTTGGTGGGAAATGTATATAGGGTACACACCTACAGTACAAATAAAATCAAATTTTCTTTTCATGAACAAATTATTATAATGAAATTTATAATTTTGAATTATTTTATTTCAGAAGAAATAAACTAGTGATAAAAAATACACTGAAACAATTTTTTTATATGATAGCAGATACAGTGCAAATATTTATGATAATTTGCTTAATGGAATTTAGTGTAGTGGTGCTCTATATGGCCTTTGGTAGTTATTCCACAAAGGTTTCTGCACTGTTATACTACTTTATATACAGTACTGGTATGGTTTGGGCCTGTGACACAACTACTGTACTGGTAACAAATGTTGTTGCATTCTTCCAGAGCATCAGCCGTATTGGTGTTATTGGAGTGACTGTGATGGCATCTCTATCAGGTTTTGGTGCTGTCAATTATCCTTACACTTCCATGAACATCTTCATGCGCCCTGTCACCAAGCAAGACATTCAAGCTCAGGAGCGCCGACTAATGCAGACTCTCGATGTCATCGTAAACAAAAAGAAAAGGGTGGCATTGGCTGAAAGGGAACGTGGTATTACAAAAGTACACATGTTTTGCTGTTTCAGTATTATGTACATTAATCAGTATATTAATCCTGATTAAGTTTGGTCAGTTGTTGAAATTGTAGTTATTCTTTACTATATGCTTGTCACCACAAGTTTATTTTTCAAAGAATAGAGAGACCGAGTGTCCACACAAAGATTACTTCATTAGACTGATATAGAATCTATTTACCAAGCAAGTCTGTGATTTTTGCTAGGAGGTACAGTCACGGCACATAGTCCTTGACCAGGGTGTACTATGGTTGGGAAGGGTGCCTGCTTTAAGTGATCTCAATAGATAGTACGAAAGGCTCGGTGTGGCAAAGAGCTGCCAGGCATATATTTTCAAATGATGATGATTAGTATGACTCCTCAGGATGGTGGTAGTAGCGGGTCAGGATCAAGGCTATGGGGACTGTTACGGAGCGTGACCACCAGCAGTCCCCAAGGAGAGAGTCTGGCTGCCATCAAACAAGAGGTGGCAGCTCTAGAGGTCAGTATGCTTTCACGTCACACCTGTAAGATAGTAACTTTAGGATATACAAGACTGTACAAGCTGTTAGAGTATACCTTAGCTCTGTGGCAACTATTTTATTTTCTATACTTGTAGTTTGACTAAATATTGATTTTTTGGCCAGATTTCAGGTATTGTACAAGATTTTGAGGTACAGTGTGCTTTGATTGAGCATATCTTTGCAGTCTCATGTTATATTGTGCCTTACTCCAGATTATTATACATAACTACCGGTAAGGAAAAACCACTGGTAGTTAAGGGGTTAAATTTTTCAGTACGGTATCCTCAAAAATAGCTAAAATTAATGTAAACACAGGTGACATAGCTGGTTGACATAATAGGTTACTGATCCAGCTCTATTAGTTGATGCTTTTCCTTAAATATTACTCATTTAGCACATAAAGAATATTTGTTTAAACAATTTAATAAAGCTTGTCATTACCACTCATTTTGTATATAAAATTTAACCTCCCACCAGGAGTTGTCACGGCAGCTGTTCCTGGAGAGTGTTGAGCTTCAGAACCAGCGGGAACGCCTAGAGTGGGCTCACACCTTCCAGGGGCGTTTCTTTAACTTCATGGGGTACTTCTTCTCTATCTACTGTTCTTGGAAAATATTCATTGTGAGTCAGATGTGAATTTTTCTTAATACATTGTTTGATATACCCAGGATCATAAACATCAAGGAGAGTAAACCCACAATGTCCAACAAAAGAAAGATTTTTAGACATTGATAATACTTGGAATCACTTTATGCGATACCAAAAACAATTCAGAGCCACACAATTTCCCTTCACCATGTCACAAGTCATTTATTTAATTTGTTATATCTATTAATCATCAAACAGTATTATCACACACTCATGATTCCTTTATCTCCCATTCCATAGTCTCTGGTGAATATTGTCTTTGATCGTGTGGGAAGGAAAGATCCTGTGACGAAAGGAATGGAGATAGCGGTGCACTGGCTGGGATTTGATATTGACGTGCAGTTTTGGTCGCAACACACATCTTTCTTCCTAGTGGGCTGCATCATTGTCACTTCCATCAGGGGCTTCATCCTTACACTCACCAGGGTACTACATATGGTTAAAAGGCTAACAACCATTTCCTTTGTTAAATATCTTAAGTATAAGGTGTGTTGTTACAACAAATAAAGCACCTTGTAGAGCTCTTTGGGTGATGATTACAGAATTAACTGAAGTGGAGTGAAGGTATAATGCTATGAACTAATTGCTGGTACAATATTTCAAGCACCATTCAGTTTAGAATTATTACAAGATTGTTAACTGTTTCTCCCATGTCATCTGGTTGCAGTTCTTTTATGCAGTGTCCAGCAGCAAGTCTTCCAACATAATTGTACTGGTTCTGGCACAGCTCATGGTGAGTCCAGTGTTACATTTATTCCTTTTTAGTTTGCATTACTGTATAGCATATAATGCACCTTGACCTCAAACTTACAATACACATTTCTTATTCGCCATTATCCTTTATGAAAGTACAGTAAATAAATCAGGGAAATATTGACTAGTGTACTGATTTTCATACTGAATTCCTGTACTGTAACAGATATTGGTAGCTTAATGACAATACTGTACACTTGGTAACATATCATTCCTATCTGCAGGGGATGTATTTTGTGTCAATGGTGATGTTGATGAGGATGAACATGCCACTAGAATATAGAACAATAATAACCCAGGTGAGTTGAAGGAAATTTCAATGTACTGTAGCATACTGAATATTAATACTGTAGATCACTAAGGAGCCAGTTATCAGAATATATTCTTAACAGATACAATTGTCAGAGATACAATGAATATGCAACGCCAGTAGCAAATCCAGTACATGTATAGTGATACCTCATCCACTCCACATGTTTAGTGCTGCTCATACCCTACAACATACTAGCACACATTCATCTGGTTGGCTGCACATGTTTACATTTACTGGTTTGCTTCTCTGGGCATCCATAGCCACAGCTGTCAGTTAAATGGTTTTCACCCACAGTTGGGCACGTTAATATGACTTGATAAGAAATTATCCAAGGTTGCAGGTTTTATGGACGCATACTTATACCTAATAAGTTAGTGTAGGGAAGTGGCATCCCCATCGCCCACCATTCTTGCGATGGTGCAGTCAGCCTCGTATCTCCTGTATCAGAGGGGAGGTGACCAAGTGGTTAGTGTTCTGGACTCATAACCTATAGGTCGGGAGATCGATTCCTCTCTGGCGAGAGCCTGAGAATATTTCTTCCGATTTGAGTTTCAGGCACTAACTATAAGGCCACTGAATGTCGTAAAACACCCTCGCTGGTACCATAACAGCTGCAGTATTTGGGAATTACCCTTGCTGCTCTCCCTCTGTGGCTGGGTACCAGTTCGAAAGTCGTGACGTGTGTGTGTGTGTGTGAGTAGCAGTTGACCTGGGCCACAGTAACGGGCTTGATGAAGCCTATGTCCAGTGTCAGAACATTAAAAAAAAAAAATCTCCTATGATACAGGGGGGGTGAGGGTTGGGGACCCCACTCTCTAACAATGATCCCACCATAGGCTCAGTTAGCCTCAGAGCTGGACCCCTTACTTGTCAGGGGTCCTGCATTGGCACTAGAGCCTCCCCACCCCTTGAGAAAAGGGAAATGGGGTATTGATGATAATGATGATGATACTTATACCTGTACCAATTCAACAGGTGCTGGGTGATCTTCAATTTCACTTCTATCACCGCTGGTTTGACGTCATTTTCCTGGTGTCTGCTCTCACTACCATGGGCATCCTCTACCTGGCCCACAAGCAGGTCAACACTTCAGATAAGACTGAGAGTTTTTATGAACCAAAGTGGTAAAAGAGTGTGCAATCTGTTTAAGGTATCGATATAAAAACAAAGTGGAGTTACTTTTGAATTCTTTTACCAACTTCTATTATTTCAGTGTATAAGACCAGTTGCCAGTCAGGTATGAATACAAAGAAATTGATATTCTATTCCATTTTACTCATGATCCATCATCATATGAAAATTTTGCCACTTAGAAACAAGTGGTTCGAATAGCCCAAATTAGGTACAGTATACTGTACAGTACAATCTTGTTTTAAACTTTGAAATTTGTCACATGATTGCACGATGTTCAAACTATCTACTGTACAGTATTTTATTTTCATTGGCATACGTTATTCTTCTGTGGTGTCTGCAAGTTGTTGGAAAGTGACTGTATTTATTGTATGTTTACTTTGCTGCCTTTGTGGTTAAAACTGAATGATCAGACATAAATCATATGATTGCAGAGATAATTGTGAATCCAGTAACTATTATTTTTTAATTTTCAGTACATGGGTTCATTCCCAACAGCAATAATTTTGGTTGCAATATGTCATTAACATTACAAGATAAAGCACAGGTTTCAAAGTATTTATGACAAAAACTGTTTGGAAGTAGTACTTGCCATAGATGGAACAGTCATTTGAAAAGTTGTTTTTATATTACTTTAAGTTTCTTCTTCAGGGGAAAGACATAAAGAAACAACAGTGAAGTGGTATTAAGACTCCTCCTCAACCAGTGCTAAAGTCACACATAACAATGTTACAACCCTGTGTTTCACTCTTGTTGACCATAAAGTTTGGAAAACTTTAATGACTACCTTTATTTAATGGTTCATAGCTTCATTTTAAAATCAATAATGAATTACACTACAGGGCATTCTTGACTTGAGGTTTTGCCTTATGAAACTGTGATATTCTTAGGCATAAGGAAAGCTATAAATTGATAATCTCTAATGATGTGTAATATTGTATGAATGAATGCTCATGGCTTTTTTTTTATCTGTCTCCTTGTGATGTCTTCCGAGTTGAACCAGTCTATCATTATTATTTGTGTAGAACAACCTTTTCAGTAAAGAGACCACAACCAGATAGTGGTGCTCACAATGAGAAAAATTTTGATAGCTTTCAGAGCAATGCATAGTGTTTATAAATTTTGAAGTGTCCCACTACATGGTCTCCCGGAGGCAGTGAGTGGTTGGGTTTGTTAGGTTCTTCACAAAAATAAATAAATTGCCAAGTGTGGGTTTTACCATGGACAGTCCCATGATTGGGTGCTTCTGGAAGGGAGCAAGTTATCAACTCTGAATGGAAGGGGTCCAATGCAACGGAATAAAATGTTAATATTAAGATGGTGTATGTATAGTACTGTACATTAGAACACATTACAGAAAAGCTCTTTTATTTATATTCATTACCACCAGACATGTTAATGTAAATGAAGTATATTAAATCCAAAGTATCTCAGGGATGGGTTAAACATAGGAGTTTTGCATTCACTTTTGTTTGATATATATTGTTAATAATGTCCCATGACTTGTCCTAATTTTATAGCCATTTGAATTTTTTCTTTTGAATATTGTATAAAACTACAGTGTAGTAATATAACTGTTTTTCATCTCTCCCTTTCTTGAATGATAATTTTTGTTGCCTGACCCACTAGTTCTGTACTGTATTGGGTTAAAAACTTTCTCTTGATTCTGACAATACTATCTCATAACATTCTCTATATATGTTATCAGTGGTGGGCACTGCACACAAAAATCTAATTCCGGAAATATTAACCCTTACCTTCCACAGCTGCAAACCCACAAATGCAGTAGAGTGCTAATAAATGCTAGTAAATTTCAGTGTATTGGAAGAATTGATGCTTTTGAAAAAGAAAAGATCAGGTAAGTACAGTACTGTACTGTACATGTATTACAAATACAGTACATCCTACTGGTAGGCAAAAAGTTGTGAAATTTCATGCCCATTATATCACATACATTCAAAGCATCTGGTTGCGTAATTCTCGGCATCTCATTTTTGCCTTGTGCTTTCTCCCCACTATCGTGTTAAATTTCCAAGTACTCTTTAATATGTTGAGTATGGTTACATTTATAGCTGGGCAATAAAATACCATACTGTCAACTGTACTACTGTATTCAGGTATCTTACTCCAAACTTTTTATCAAATAATTACCTAATGTAAAAATGGGTTACAAAAATGCGTATCACCAAATATGATAGCAATAATCAGTTTCATTTCACAATAACATAACCAGTAACATGTAAATAAAAATGTACATAAAATACCAATAATTTCTGTGAGATACATACAGTACCATACTGTAGTATGACTTAAATGTAATATACTGTACATCATTCTAATGCTAATCATTTTATAATAACAGAATGAGATTCCAATGGTTTACATCAACTGCTGCATATAGCACTGTTACATCACTGTCATTATCAGTTTTACATCTTTGACTACCATTCCCTGGTTAATTTGAATGAGTCTCTTCCACTCTCCCTATAAAAAAGGGTGCCAGGGACCAAGGGCTAATGTGATTCGACTCATTTTAACTAGAGCAAGACATTTTTGGGCCAGCTGATGCCCTTCCTGGTGCCAACTCCTTTGGGTCACCACCTATTACATTAGGCCTATTTTTGAAAAAGCTCGAGCCTACCCATTCATTGATTTGTAATGGATGTAGGTTCCAAGATACCAAAATAACAGCTACAATACATCATATAATAGTTGGTGACATTAGGTAGCCAACCAAAGCTCAAGGATACACAAGTATGCACTCTTACTTTCCCAAAATTTTTAGAGCTGTAGGGGAGTATAAGGTTATCACAGCTGTAACCCTGGGTTTTGGGAGTATTGTACTGTACTTGACAGGTGGGGCTTCACTCGTTACCTATTCATTTACAGTAGATTCAACCATCTCTTCAAGAATGGAAAAACATAAACATACCCATTACATTACTACTGTCTGGAAAAGTATAACTGTGCCTGTCAAAGAAACAAACTTGAGAAATAGGCATAGTCAGTTGACTGTTTGGGATCTCTTTTGTTCCCTCATCGTCATCTTCCCTATGTACAGTCGGCCACAGGAATTTGTATACACCACTGTGACATCAAAGGTTCGTAGCAACTAGAAAATTCACTAGAGTAGTTTCCTAACAACAAATTTTTCTAGTAATTTTATATGGCTCATATTTGAATCAGTCAGCAGAACAATGCCTACAGTAAGTGCAGAATTAAGACCCCCTTAATCCCATGCTGTGTATGAATTCCTGAGGCCGACTGTACAAACATCACCATAGAACAAACATAGTCTCCCCAACTATTAATATAGTGTTATAATTTAATGAAAAATTCATATCTCGGAGTATCATATCTTTTATCAGAAAAGTTTTCTTTCTTGGCCAGGTCTGCTGAGGTGACTACAAAACAGCCTCAATGTTGCCCTTCCAAACAAATGTAGTATTTCTCTTTATCATTGTTGATATGTGTTTCATTAAGAGAGAATAATTGTGAAGCCCTCCAGGATCTAGTCACTGGTATCCTTGTATTCCCCTTTCACTCTTGAGATAGAAAGGCAAAAGAAAGAGCATTTAGGTGTTCTCGTACCTCTGTGCTGCTAAATCTTGCTAGACAATAAACTTTGCTAATATAAATCATTCTGGGACTGCACATTCATAGCAACTTTATTTTTGGAGGCCATCCCTGGCCCTGGTGCCCCAGACCCTTGAAAATAAGGAAATGCGGTATTGATGATGATGTTGCAGTGCCTGAAAAATTGCAATATTACAAATCATATTCCAATGATTCATTACAATATATAAACTTCATATCATTAGTAAAATACTGTTAAATGTAGTGGAGACAAGTTGAGAACTCAAGTTATTTAACAAAGTATTGTATACTATATAGCTAAGGATAACTAAAATTAACTCAAGACTTCTATAAAATTACTCATATATTCAAATATTTTGCAGAAAAAAAATCTTTGTTTCAAAAGTTTTGAACTGCTACATTTCTTGGTGCCACTGATGGTAAGATTGGAGATCCTGATGAATGGCGAGTTTACTGACCAGCAAGCACAGCTGCAATCTGTGGTAGAGGAAAGACATTAATTACAAGTAAATATATCCCATGAGCCTGGTATGAAAAGCCACATGACACCGTTTAATCTGAAGGAACCAGTAATGGCAAGATAAACAAAGAATAAATGATAAATTAAAGTAGGAAAGACTTAATTAAACTATGAAGGAAAGCCTTCTAAAGAAAATAGCAACTATATGAAAATATGGCATGAACAAATCATGCGTGTCCCAGTTTATAGATATTAAATTCACTATGCCATTATACACCAACATATATACTGTTTTAACGCTTAAGAAAAATTTCAACTGACATCCATAACCATCAATTCCCCATTTCTCTTTTTTCAAGGGGTGGAAGAATTATATTAAAAACAAGAAAGAGCAACAGATATATATGCCCAGTGAAATACTGTAGGTCACTTTTGCTTATAATCCTTTATTTTATTTGACACTGGACATAGGCTTAATCAAGCCCGTTACCGTGGCCCAAGTCAACTGCTACTCACACACACACCCATGTCACGACTTCCGAAGGGTGAGGGAAGTGAGGGTAATTCCCAAATACTGCGGCTGTTATTGTACCAGCACACAATTACTCACCATTTTGTGCCATTTTGTCCTTGGTCTTTCCCATCTTTGACCCTCAATCTCTCATACATCTATTTCACTGCCTCAGTTTATCTATCAAGTGATTTATTCACATCATACATTTTAATATTTCTTACCCTATTGATTAGACTACACATTTGAAGCTCATTCATCTCTATTGTTCTCGCTATCGATTTCTCGTATTCATGCCAAACAAATTTCATCCCCAAAGGATAGTGTGGGAATTAACATTCCCTCATGCAGCCTCTGTAATTAAACCTCTGTTGTAATCAGTTTGTTTTCCACTTCCTCTCACACTTTCCTTTCTTATCCATTATTACCAAGATTCTCATCATCCACTTGCACAATACATAGCAGCTTCCATTCTTTCTCCACTTGCTTTTATCCACATTTACCTCTATGCAGTGGTGTTCACATACTGTACCTCTGCAAATCTCTTCATTCAGCTGCCTACAATACTAGTAATAAATTCTTTCATTACTCCATCTATACTCCATCTATACTGACATCACACATTTTTCTCTCATGCCTACAAATGATGAGAACAGAACATAATCAGTAGTTTTCTCTATTTTAAATGAGGAAGAATAAATACCTGTAGTATATTACTACTACTACTACTTTCTTCTCTCTAAATTTAATACCATAACCTTACTCTCACCACTCTAATAATTTTTTCCTTGCTTATTGGATCAAATTGTATCATCTTCCGTTTCATGTATTTCTCTTAACATGTGCCTATAAAATGCTCTTTTCCAAATAAGGAAGAGTACTGGGTTGGTGCTGTGGTAGTCTTCTTGCTTTGCATTAGTAAAATCGCGAGTTCCAGACTTGCCACTGTGAATAACATTATGATACGAGGTTCTGCATGGCCATATAAGATTTAGTTTGCTGAAATTTATACCAATTTTCCAAAATAACAACCAACACACAGCTTACAATAGTACACTGCAAAGATAAAGAGCACTAAATTTTACCTTGTTTTATGAAAAATATATGTCAACTAAATATACAAAATCTTCAAGATAATGAAATTAAGACCTCTCTATTATTCCATATGGTTTTATTGCCACCTCAGTTTTAATTTCAAAATATACTTCTGCATCATTGAAACTGCATATTAAGTTACCTGATAAGAACATAATCAGTATTGCTTAGTTTCTTGATATATATTAAAATTTATAATTCCCTAATATGACATTACTGAATATCATAAAAAACTGTTTTTTATATTAACCACAACTTTCAATCAATTAATAAGGATTAAAATAAAAATTAAGAGCCTCCTGACAATATCAATTTTAGCTTTATAAGTAATTAAAAAATCTCTAGTTGCCCTAAGAAATATGCTGTAGCCTATTGTACTTCCTTATGATGAAAAGCTCTACTTTTCAGCCCACAAAAAAACTGATGAGAAGCAGTTACAGGCTGATAGGATACAACATTAAAGGTGGTGGAGCATGAAGATTTGTTCCTCCATTTCTTCACTTTTAAGGTATTAAAATTTCCAATAAAGAGATTCCCATAAGTACTAAACTTGTTAAAATTACACTAATATTCTTTACTTTACTTTATGCATCCTGCTTGTTCAAAGTTGGGTAGGTTCTGACGATATCATGTGCGGATACCTTGTAAAATGACTGTACAGTACTTAGTAGCTGTTTGAGCAGTTTTCATTTTCTCTAAAAAATATATAAAAAATCATTTATTGCTTCACTGGTGGAGGTAAAGAAATGGGTAAGGAACAAAACTACAATAGATGCAAGTGGAAGGCCCTTACATGTATCTGGGGCCATCATATGAACAGCATTTTAATCAACAATAATAGTTGTCATAGGGCTAAAGAATAAAGTCTGGAAGAAAAAAAATAAAATAAATGGGCAAGAGTGTGAAGCAAAGTGGAATAGCTGTAATGGACTGGTACTGTGATGGCCAGTGAAGCTCCTCATACAATTATTATTCCTGGAACCCCCCCCACTCATAAAAGCTTGCCGATCACGATTAAAAGGAAAAGAGGAATGAATAGCAGCAACGAGATACATGTAGCGGGGAGAACGGCAAGGTCACATATACAGTGGTATTAGAAAACACATGTAATGACTGCTAGAACAACTGTTACATTAACATAAAATAATTCTCAAAACAGAAGACACCTACTTAACCCTTGGGTGAAAGTATGCAAGGAAGAGAAATGGGAGAGGCCATGTGAAGCAAGTGGTAGGAAAGGGAATTGAGGTGCACTTAAATGCATAAGAAAGAAAGAATTGAGAGAGCTAGCCAGACAAATCAGCAGTGCTATATTACTACATCTACTGTTTTGAAATTTTTACAGGGTCAAAGAGGTAACAGAACTCCTGTAGATGATTATACCACTCACTTCCATGGACAGCACATGTCATGCACCACCACCTTCTTTTAGGGTTTTCTCAAACCTAAAATAATTGATTAATAAAAAACACAAAAAGTATCTTGCTATTACAGCATAAAACTTTAAATATTCTGCAGTGCAAGAAACTTATGGTTCAGCGATGATGAAATATAATTTGCAGATATAAATTCAAATCGGTATAGATATAAAATGTTCCGAGATGCAATTAAAAATGAACTTCACAAAATGTATCAATCTCGACATCTACAATCATACAACTAAAGTAACCAGTTAAAACATGTTAAAAGTTCAGTTAAATGAGTGCAGCTTAAGTCTGAGATATAGAAAACAAATATCAACAGAACATTAATTTGTTACGCGAAGCAACTCAATTTCTTTCCTGAGATCAGATAGCTGAGTCTCAAAATCCTTCTTTCTTGCCACTTTGTTGACCTCCTGCTTTGCCAGGGTCTCTCCAGTTGCACTCTTTCTCTCCAGTTTCCGTATCTCTTTTATTTTTTTCTCCAATTTTTGCTTCTCCTTGATAAACCCTTTGCTGGCAACAGGGTCATCAACCTCGATATTTTGTGAGACCTGTGATAATGTCACAATAGGGTTAAGCTGCTGAATATGGGATAGCAAAACTAGTAAATAACTTTTCCAACTCGAATGGAATCAAGTGTTACATTCGCTGTAAGTTAAAAAAAAATGTAAAACAACTGGGCCAGCTTTCGTTATCATGCTTATTATGATGGAAAGCTTCAAAACTAAAAATATTACAAGAGTAAATCCTCAATATATCAAACTAATTAATAGAAGTGTGAACAAAAAAGAAGACAAATACAATTCTGATAAAGACAATGTTGCCCACCATGCTACCTAAAATTGAAAATTAATACACAGTACACAATTAACACACACTGGGACTAGATAAATATTCCTAGCATCTGGTGTACTGGTCTATGTGATTGTGTGTTGAAAGAAACCATGTCATTTCATATGAAAATAACTGCTTATCTAAGAATATATCCTAATGGCTCTAATGTACTCAACCACAGCATGTATATGACAAAAGTCACTACAATAAAAAATATATATGGTGGAAATGAACTACCAAGGAGCAACTGTGGGTGGTCTAAGTGGGATGGTGGAAGCAATGAGGTCATTGTATGGATGCAAGAGCACTAGTGTTTAGTGTGGAGTGATGGACAAGGTGAAGCCAAATTCACTGGTAATTTAGATGCAACGAGAAAGAATACAAGATGGATATTAGAAGTGATTAAAATGGGTCTCTTGCGAAGAAACCACCCGTCAGGTGAGCGAATGGGGTGGAGTACATTAAAGAGAAATGTGGGTGAAGTGGGTTCAAGCATGCATAAGGGAGAGGGGAGTTCCCTAAGGGATGGTGGGAGTAAGAAATAAACCTTATACTTAAGCATATTTTCAGTACTGACAATGCACTTCCATAACTGCTTCATGCATTCAAGTTGGTGCTTTTTATCTTACAGCCCTTTCTTCACCTTCACACTCACTTTGGTTATATCCTAGATCAGAATGCCATTGCTTACAGTATTAGTGTGACAAGTTTCATACCTGCTCCTGGCCGAGGGTTGAGGGAGAGGAGCTGAATATGTTGGCAGCAATGCGCGAGTGGGCAGACCCAGCTAAGATCTGAGGTCGTCGTAGGGGTTGTTCAGCACTCATCACCTTGCTGGTTCTGTAGCTGGTGTTGGAATCTGGAAAATTATCAATTATTAGCATTCTGTAATAGTTTGTTACACAGCCACTTATATTTTTTTCTCAAATATCCATTTTTTCCCACCAAAGCATGGCCATGGTTTAAGGATAATTTTAAATAACTAAAACACACAAATACAATATAGTATATTTCTTCCAATTAACTCAGTTATGATAACCAACTCTTTTCTTCTTGATGTAGACTGAATCAAAGCGCAAGGTATAGAACAATAACTGAGTATTTTCAGGTTCTCCCTCTTCTCATGCAATAGACACCAAGGAGTAATATAGACTTTTTTTACGCTTTGAATAGTGACAGGAATTGATACCATGGGCTGTCATGCATTTTACATAACACAACCTGCCCTGAACCTCAAACTACAGTTACCAGTAATACTGTGTAGCATTCCTGGGAAGCTCTTGCCACTTCTGAGACTCCCCACACCCGTAGCCCCTTCCTCTGAGGTACTCTGTCCATCTTCACTGTTTCCATTCTCCGAGATCAGGTCATGGACAGGGCTGCAAATTTAATATACATTACTTTTTCTTTTCATATATGCATTCTTTCTTCAACATAAGTCTAAACAATATTCTGTTACATATATGTGATAATAATTCAGCAATTAATTTTCAATTAGTTGGAGTTCATTCGTTCTTACCGTCCACTTTTCAGACATTCAACTCTCTCCACCTCCCTCTGCCGCCATGCCCTCCGAGCTGCCTTACCCAAACCAGGTGGAGGAGGCCTGCCAAAAGAAATAGGCCATATTATATAAATGGTTAAAAAAAAATGGGGATGCAATGCTTCTTCCTTTCTTTTCAGCACACCCTCATCCTCAAAACCAATTTCATTATGATTGTTTTTCCTTCTAGTAACGTTCTCCTTCATTTTATGCTTTTAGTAATGTATTTTATACTTTTTTCAGTAATATCAGTAAGGATATTTAGTGAAAATTATGATTTTTTAGCATTTTTGCCAAACAGCATTTATATACTGTACAAGTATCAGCAGTTCCAGCAGACTGCAAGGAATTTGTGACAGCAAATGTTTGGCCTCAGAAGGTGTGCAATGTAGTTAAATTACAACTATCTCAGGAAATTCTCTTTTCTCATCCATGGCAATCTCCAACTAACCTTGTGAACTCCCTGTAGATGACACTGGCCTGTGGGTCATACGAGGCCTTGACTACATCAGCATCCCAATCCTCCCCAGTAAGGTTGGTTTCAGATGGCTGGGTTGTAATCTGTACTGCCCTTTCACTCATGCATGTATCCTCCTCACAAGCCTTCTGAACTGAATATTATTAAGGAACTCAAAATGTACACAACACACTGGAAGTTGGGAATAACCGAATCCTTGTATGCCAAAACAAAACAGTAAAGGCAAACAAATTATTGAAAAGTGAATTCACAAATATTAACAGCCACTTGGTCGACAAAGTCATGACTGTAATAAATAACATACAAGGAAATATTAAGTCAGTACTACGTATATCAGGCATGGAACGAAAACGGTTATATTGTGATCCGAGAACTTGTTACAATATACCGGTATTTAATAATTGCCTACTGTATAATTACTCGGCTCATTACCCACATTTTATATCAGGTAGACTTTGCTCCTGGGGTTACTTACACTCATATATCATGCGGTCCACATACTGTCTGTTCTCGCAGTTTTTTATATGGTGCTGATATTCATGTACAGGAACAACATGGGTGGCATTGAACACACATGTTTTCATCTGAGCATCTGGGTAGTTCTGGAGAGAGAGAGAAAAAAAAAAATATATATATAATATAAATAATATAAATAATTTCATCCTAAGAATTAACAAACTTATTTCATTCAGAGGCCAGTATATATTGTAATTTTCATTTAACACCTAAATGACAAGCAAGCATAACTGACCTTACTTGACCAAACATTATCAACTTAATTGAGTCTCAGTTAGGACTGGGGCAACCACTATATGGGCTTAGGTTAATGGTTCTTTCCTAACAGTAATTTGGCCAAATATGAATAGAAAAAACTGATATAAATTATATAAACGAAAATGCAGGAAAACCTCAGGTGGAATCATTCTTCAAATATACCCCCAAACAGGCCAAGAATAATTCCCATACAGAACTTATTGCTGACCTTTCTCCAAACACACACACACACACACACACAAAAGTGGCTATAATATGTAACTGCTGACCTTCCTGCACTTAATAATATGTTTAGCCATGCGGTGTGGTAATATCTGATGACCCTTGTTATATGGACAGGTGAGCAGCTTCTCAATCCTACGGTAATGATCCATATTGGTCACTAGTTGTCTGGTACCTGTGAAGATTCATCATTAATACACAATAATACACACATTCATACACACATTCATTATACACAAATTCGGATTCATTACACGATATACCAAGACCATAAGTGAAAATCATAATGTATAATTTATGACGAATATTCATTAGTTTACTTATCTAGACCATAAGTGAAAAGCATAATGTATAATCTATTACAAAATTAGTAAAATATATGTAAGAATCAATGGCTACTCAGGTTACATTCACTCACTGAGGTCAAAATATATGGCTCTAATCTATTATCCTTCTTATCTTTGTATTGATTCTGGTTGCTTTATTATGTGAACATGGTCACAAACTTTAAACTTACCAGAGGTACGCGTTTAAAATAAAAAAATGTGACTTTCCTCGTGTATAAAGTCTCCACTCACGTTACTGCTACAAGAGGCCAACAATGTCTGAAACAATCACCAACACAACACCGGCAACATTGAACACGGTAACACCCTTCAAATAAGATACCAACCCTTCTTAAACGTTTTATTAAATTCTACAACTTTTGCATCTTCAAATTAGTTCAATGCACACTAAAGTATCATAAGAGTACATTTTCAATAGCTACTGAAAGCCACAAATGTATAAATTGTACACAGAAATTTTGATGCTTGATTGACCATTTCAATTGGCGCTATAGTTTGAACATTCCTTCCTTATATTATACCTTCTTTTTCTTTCGTGCTTATTGTCCTACCTCTATATTGCATTCTCTCTCGTTCTACCAGTTTTTTCATCCTCAAATCAATCGTTTGAATATGTAAGGTCAAATTAACAAAATTAAGGGTAAGCCGTGATGTTGGTGTTCTCCTGTGCAATGACCTTTGATACAGCAGAACCACATCATTTCTCAGGTTATCGCAGTTATCTCGCCCAGTTGCTATATATACCTTGCGAAAATGTTATCTTTCGATTGATAGGCTTACTGTAGGCTACACATTTCACCCACATTCCAGTGTTTAGCCTATAACTTAATTGTGTTTAATTGTGTAAATCTTTGGTGTGTTTTGTCATAGACAGCAGCATTACATTTATCGAAAAAATCAAGAAATTTAATGAGGGAGACTGTATATTATCCCAAAGTTTCGCCAGCTGCAGGCATAAACATAGAGGGGAAAAGGTCCAACCATTTAAGATTTGCAGATGACGTAAGTTAGTCCTAATATCAGCAAACGGCAGAGATTAACTTTTCACCTGTAATGAATATCTAATCTTATTGCACGAGATCATGGGAGGAGCAAAGTCGATATATCTGGTCTACATTTGCGACCCCAACTACTAACACAGTTGATCTCTTATTTCCAGCAACACGTAGGCTAATATCTATACCTTACCGTATTTTCTGGCTGTTGTTGGAAGAGGTAAGAGGAACAAAAGTGGTCCTGGTTTGCCTGTCTGTGGTGGGGGAGGAAGTTGAAGGAGTGGTGAAGAATTGATTGAAGAGGAAGAAAGAAGACTGTCCCAGTCCTGGAAGATCCTGTAGGACGAGGGAGAACGGGGCAGAGAAAAGGGATAGCAAGCACGAAGGAAGAAGGAGTGTTGATGAAGAGTGTGAATGAAGTGGGAGAGGGCACAGAAGTGTTGGAGAGTGTGACTGTAGTGGTGGAGGCTACTCAAGTAACTGGAGGGAGAGAAGGCCAGTGAGTGAAAGATGTGACAGATAACGTGATCCATATACGTAAGCATTTTGAAGCACCCAGGTAGATTTTATCGTATGGTTTTATCAATAGCCTGTTATCTATAGACATATTATATTTCATGTATGATATTCGTCCATTAAATGTTCTGTGAAAACATTACTTAAATTTTCCCACAATGAATAGGTTAATCAATAATTGTGGTTGCTAATATGTTCCCTGTGACTCATATCGTGCCTGCCTAACGCATTCTTATCTAAGCGAGATAAAGAATTTATAAGATACTGGGTCTGATAGTGTAATGAGGAGTCGTGATGCCCGCAGTACTGTCAAAATACACTTGTTCTGTTGACGGGAGCTATAGTATAGGTTGGTGAGCTAGGGTAGCTAGGGGTGTGACCTGGAATTTCAAAGGTTCATGACTGATTTTGGATTATATCAATGTTCCTGAGTTTCGAGTTGAAGATGGAAGGAGACAGAGCATAGGAGATAGGAATTAAATGAGAGAATAATGAGTAATATGGCAAAGAGTAAGGACCCTGTTGAAAAATTCTTGTTGGAAGACTGCAGTCACAATGTCCTTTCCACGATTAATTTCCACCTTTGCAAGCTCTTGGCCTCATGACAGCTAGCCTACATGTCCGCAACTTTCAGCGTGATTGAGGTAATATGAGTTGAGATATATGAGGAAGGGTGAAGCGGTGAGAGAAGCAATACATGTACCGATATATTTCTGCACTTCTGTTAAGTACACCTGTCTCAACAATATTTTCCCGATTAACACAGAACAAAACTAAATGAGGTTTAAAGGTCTGTCAAAGGTGCGAGACTACCAGACGCATGCGCGGCTGCTTCCAGTGTGAGCCACCAACCCAATTTACCCCAAAACATCGCCGCTGTTGCCTCCAGCTTCCACATTTTAAGGATTTTTCCTGATGTTAAGGTAATTTTAGCTTCATTAATAATTTTTTTCGGAAAGTTGGCATAGTAATAGAAAATTGAGGACTTTCACAAATTATAGTGTACAAAAAGTTTACAGTACAACTTGGCATTCATGTTTATATTTTGCTCTGTAAAAGTACAGCGTCATACAGGCTATTTTAAAACCCATAACACCTCACAACGCCAATAAACATTATGCTGTCTGGCAGTGGCTTTACAGGGAAGTCAACCCGTTCTGCCTATATTACAGCAAGTACAAGCATAATGATATTATAAAATATAAAAAGTAGTGAATTTGTATGAAATGCAAGGAATTTTGTGTAAGGAAATTGTATGAAATATAAGGAATTTTGTCTAAGGAATTTGGAAATTGGGTAGAAAGAGAGCAGCAGCACTGCAGCAGACTGGCAGCAGCAGCGGGCCTGGCGGGCCAGCGGGCGTGTAGTATCGAGTGAACCATGATGAGTGAGAGGTGATGCTGAGCGGCTCCGTACCAAGCGCCACTTGCGATTACTATTAACTTGATTTGTTGTGCTGAACGTTATGTTATAGGTCTCAGCCATGGGGAGTGTACTGGGGACAGAGGAAGGGAGGGGAGGAGTGGAACCCAGTGTGAGAAATAATGGAGTGTACAGTTGTGTTGGTGGTGGAGGAGGTAGTGCAGCGCTCACAAAGACAAAGTTGCCTATGCCGGACACGGATGAACTTGAACGTCGCTTCACCAAAGTTCTGGTAAGTACGAAAACATTAAGTCAGTGCAGGAACCATTGTGTGTAGCTAATATCCCGACCTGTCATGGGCTAAGGGCAGGACAGGGCAAAAGGGAAGGTGGGAGGGTTTTACGAGCCTGTCGAGCGATAATGGGCAGTGGGGGACAGAGGAGGAAAAAGGGAGAGGAGGGAGGAGGAGGGTAGAATGGGTAGTAGTGAGATATAGGAGGGTGGAGGAGGAGGGTACTGGAGATAATTTGTTAGTTGATGAGGGAAGGGTTGTGTTGGATTGATTGTGTTATACCATGTGCCTACTACGGTACCAATGTCTTGTCAATGGAGCCTAACTTAGTCCTGTTATAGTAATTTTCCTTTGTCGTTGTCTGATCTGTTGTCTTCCAAAACATTCTCGTGCGAGCCCTGTAGTAGTAAGGGAAGTTGTAAGTTAGTGCTGTTAGTCATGAAAGTGGGCTGTGTCGCACTAGAAACAGTACTAGTTATGATCGGAGAAATGAGCAAGATATCTGTATATACAAAAAAGGGACAAACTCGTAATCTTGATTTGTATTGGAAATGGTGGGCGGTTACGTGGGTTAGGGCTTAGAGGTATCGTCACAAAAATAATTGCAAAACTGCCTTAGTTTTATCAAGTTTAGAGGAGCGTATGATGTCATGGAAGGTGATGAGGGATTCGTGGAGTAATATTCGCCATATAAATGCTAGGGCAGAATAGGCGCTATAACTCTTTAATTCTGTATTTTATTCTTCCCTAACCACATAGATAGGCCAAAGTCTTCTTTTTCACCGCACAATTCAAGATTCACACTCACCATGCTTTAAGATGTATTACATCAATGTGGCTAACGGGAGGATAACAAAGAATTGACATACACTGAGTGAAATCTGATTATACACCAGTTTTCAGGGGAGTTCTTCAAGGATAAATATTGGTCCACTTCTGTTTATTTCATGATTATAAAGTATAAATAACTCTGTAGATGTTTACACAGATTAGTCTCATGAGAGGTGCAGATAAGCTCAGGAGAGGAATTCGCTTACTATGCAGAATAATCGAGATAAAAAGTTATACGGTACAGTACGGTACTGCAATTGCATCTGCACCTTGCTTTGGTTCAAGATATCGGATAGGCAAGTTCCGATATTCCAGATGACGGAAACAAAAAATGTATAATGTACTGTACTTGTATGGTTCATGAACCAATCGTAGATGAGTAGCCTGTATAGCTGTGTAGCTTGTGAAAGAGAATCATGTTGAGCCTACCGGAAGTTGACTGATAACATTAGTCAGTGGATGACCATGATAGGACATCATCTCTTTATGAAGAACGTTTTGTTTATAGTCCAGAGGAAGGACATCCATTTTCTTTCTTGTGTCGCATTTCCTGGGATTAAAAGCATTGAATCTAATTCAATTATTTCAGTGAATACTGTATGAATTTATGACCCATGAAATTGTTTTACTAACAATCACAGATACTGTATTTGTATATAAACGTAATCTTCATGCAGTCTGACCATTATATTCCTTGGTCAACTGCTGAGTCACCATTCCTGACCATTTTTTTTTCTAGGAGTTTCTACAGTCTATGACCCAGTACACCTACCTACCTGCTGCAAAGTGGATAGGGACACAGGAGCATAGGAATCCTATACAACAAATTATTGCCAAACCCGGGAAGCGAACGCTCATTTGCGAGATGAGCGTATTATTCACTAGAATACCACCGACACCACCACCGTACGGGAATAACGCCAGAAAATTGAAAATGTCATAAGAAGGCCTCAGTCGTCTCTGGGTCAAAGTTGTGCAAGGATACTGTTAGTTATGACTAAAACACGTGTTCATTTAAGTATCAACCTATTATTTCAGCAACATTACATAGGTTTGATTCTTTCATCACCAGACATACTTATGGATCTCCATTTGTTGTAAGCCAACAATCACATCCGATAATAGCAGTGACCTCTGTCTGTACCCATCATCACACTGTAAACATTTGAGAGAGAGAGAGAGAGAGATTCACACACAGCCTAAGTGGTATAACTTATGACTGATAAAGAAGAAAAAAATCGTGTTATAGATTGCAGAGTGGAGTTGAGGGAAGAGAAAATAGGAGTTTGGAGAGAATATGGAAGAGGGAGGAGAGGTGGTTGCAGGACTGTAGGCTATGAGAGAAGAGAAGGTGTTAGGAGGAGGAGGGGGAAGGTGTGGCAGGATGACCCACTCACAAGTGAGAGTTGGGGAGCGTCAAGGTCTGCCAGAGAGAGCAGTGGTTGGCTGGACGAAGTTGTTTTCCCTTTCTACCAAACCCCTAGGGTTCGCATCCGGCGAGCCAGCTGAAGGTGGGAGGGAGCGTGGCCATCATGTATGACGTCATCTCTCCTCTGGCAGCTGACGTCATTACCTTCTATAAGAGTTTAGTATGAAAGATCCCAGTAATCAGTTAATGTTACCTAAGGTATTGTTAACGAAGAAGAAAGTTGCATGACAATGATGATGGTATTTTATAGTTCAAGGGTAAAATTCTGAACGTTGGTCGACGATATGAGTATTTTGGTGCGAATATGTACTGTACATACTATGGTTCATTTTTATATGTGGCGAAAATGTACAGGCTCTCCCATTTAATTTTTTTACTTTATCGATAAATGTAATGCAATACAAGACAAAGAATACCAGTAATTTATTCAACTATAATACGTGCTTACACCTCCAACATAAAACGATGGAATATATATAGCCTACGCAAAAAGTGTATAATTATAATGTCATATTCGTTATCCAGAATCCTAGACGTATTCTTTAAACCTTGGGCTGGACCAGGGTCCATGGAGTGTCGGAGAGCAACTGAACAGAGTTCGACAAAATGAGTATTCTAAACCTCTCTCGACGTTGAGAATGGTTTGGAAAATTAACTTGTTCGAACTCTGTTCAGTTGCTCTCCAACACTCCTTGGACCCTGGTCCAGCACTATCAGCTATGGCTGTCCCTGCGTAGTATGGTACCGGTATTGTTTGTATGATTAAGTGTCATGGAGAGCTGCATTTGTGAGATTAAAAATAATTTTAATTGCTGTTTGTAAATATGATTAATCTGATATGATGTTGAAGCCGTTATCATAGACAGCCAGCGAGATCACGTTGAGCAGATCATTATGACGCAGGTGCCACATCTTCTATTCCGGATCAGCTGAGAGAATGAAAAGGTTATTAAAGTTCGTGTTATTAGTCATAATAAGTCACTTTTACAGGTAAGGAATTATACATGTACTAATAATTAAAACTTGAATGTTGATTAATATATGAAGAGATTCATGTGACAGGCTAGACAGATATTACTCTTGTTTGTCTGAGTTGTATTCTGTACATAGTCGTATTATGACGAAGTGAAACGGTATGATGTTGGTAGAGTGGGGCAAGGAGGGCTCTGACCTCGGGATGGTCCACTCGGTCAACAAGCCCATAATGCCACCACTGCTCCCTCCCTGTCTCTCATGCACCCACCATCACCGCCATTCCCCTCCTCTCGTGTCGTGCAATATCCTATCTTTTCTCCTAAATTGCGTTGGTGCTTGTCGTACTCTTAACGGTCATGGATCTCCATAAGTTTATCACGAGATGAACATTTGTTGTGATTCTTTGTTCCCAAAGACCGCGAATGGATGATGAAACTCAAATCACTAAGCAGTAAAGATGCTGAAGATGCAAATTTTTCGTCATGACTGTTACCTACCATTCTTCCCTCTCTGTCTCTCTCCCAGGACCCAGTGTAGACTACTGCATAGTTTACATTCGAGCCCCCCCCCCCTATTTTTGGCAGTACACAACGTTCACACATCCTTTTCTCGTGTGTCACACGTCACACTGTATTCAGTTTCTCTCTCTCTCTCTCTCTCTCTCTCTCTCTCTCTCTCTCTCTCTCTCTCTCTCTCTCTCTCTCTCTCTCATGTACCAGCCTTCCTGTGAATGTGAGTAAAAATAAATTTTGACTCATTGCCACCCGGAAATCGGGTGTGTAATTTGTCTGGATGATTATTTTGTTTAGTGTAGGGTAAAGACTGGACGGATGGTACTACAGTTCTTTTTCTATTTTTATAATTTCTGTCTTGGTGGTGAGTAATCTTTTGTTCAGCTTATCCCGACTTGAGAGGAAGCAAAGCATTATAACTGACCTTTTAAAGAATGTCGGCTTCGGAGAAACAATTACAATTAGCCTATTATCATTTGGAAACAGGATAGTGAGGAGCGTGAGCTCGTTTGGAACGTGTAAAGTTGTAAACAATTCTTCGAAGCCTACGTTGCTTTCCGGTATATTGGCCTTTGAGAACTATAGTTAATTTTAGTTTTATAGATGCTGGATTGATGATAATAGAAAAGATTGGGGAAAGAGGAGTTTGGTCGTTGGATGAATAAGGAGGAGGGAGGGAGTTTTTGTGGAAGGGGAAAAAACAGAGTCTAGGCTTGTTGCGATATGCTTGAGGAACGAACGAAGAAATTGTTGAAAGGAGAATGCAGATAATAAAGGGATAGAAAGAGTGGGTAGCTTAAATCAGGACGACAAGGAGATAGGATGTTTTATGCGGTCAATGCTGGTGCAAGAAGTATGACGGGCGAGACTGTAAGGTGGGTGTACTATCAAAGACAAAACTCGTGTCGCTGTCTTGTCCAATGATTTGATATAACTTGTGAAACATAATGAAATCCCCACCACAGTAACGTTCGTGCCCATTATGGTTAGTCCTCTACCATATATTTTCACCAGATTTCACGACACTACTTTTGTCTTTGATAGTACACATGCAAGGTAAAGTGCAGGTGAGGTGTAAGGTGTAGATTTCAGTCCCCAAACAAGAGTCCACGATGGAGCCTAAATACCGGGAATGATGTAGAACATAATAGGGCCGTAGGCAAGAACATTTGTGGTGGATACGATGGCGTGGTGTCTGCCTGTACGATAGCTCCATAGACAATCAACAGAGCCATCGTAGCCTACCGATACCACACCAGCTCAAACACCACGGATATTCCTGTTTACGAGGCATAACGTCAGGCACAACATCACCCGCAACATATTCTTAAAAACACTGACTTAATTATCCACGTTAAGTGTCCTATCCCTCATACTCACTAACCCAGTTCTTACTTGAAGTGTCATATGTGCATCTGCCAACATAAGTCTGTGTGTTCTCAGAAGTAGTATCGTTAGATTTCGTTCAGGTGTATCAGTAGCCTGTTTAATTTAACGCTTAGCCTAATATACACAGGGGAACAAGTAAGAAGTTATTTTTGTATTCAGGTGGACAATCTTTTTTTCCCAGCATCCGCTTTCTCACGCCAAGCAGCTTCACTGTCAGAAAAACTCGTGGAAGGCAAGCAGAAACGGCCTCGAAACTCAACTGTATCTTGAGCATTTGATGTGAAAGCAGTGACCACAGCAACACAACCAGTAGCCTACACGTGTAACCTGCTACATTACCACCTTGTAAACTGTAACCATACCCGCAGCAACCTCGACTCAGGATATTATTTATTACTTGATCCAACACCCCTTCACTTTAAACTACCCTTCTCTTCCTCTTGTAGGCCCCCTAGTCAGCGTACCCACCCGCATCCCTACAAGGCCCCTCTATCCATTAGATTCCTGGGCTTTACACATGGTTTGCTTTTATCCATTCTGGTCTTGCTTGTCTGCCTGCATTCTCGCTTGGAGGTGCAATTCCCTGATGTCAAGTCGAGCTGGGATAAGGACAAGTGAAGATTCCCATGCCCTTCCCCCTCCTGCTGACATCTGGCATCTCTAGTTGCCCCATCCTCACGCCCACACATCCCATTCTCTAGTTGTTGAAGCTATATACACATGGTTTCAGTTTGCCATCTGTGCATGCTACTAGGTTTAGTTGCTTATTCGTAAGTTATGAGTTGCTTTGAATTACTAGAAAGGTTCAGGTGTGTGAGTGAAATGTTGCTGAACTCGACTCCTTATGCTCACAATAACATTCCATTTCCACATGAAACCATGTTTTTGTAAAAAATGGCTTTGTTTGGAAAGATGAACTCAATATGCATACCAATTGTGTGAAAGTGATATCCGTGATGCAGTGCTGTTGCCACGGTACTTTTGGCGTCAGTATGGAAGTCCTTGTATTGTAGTATGACTCACCACATTTAAGAAATTTTTGTTAAAAATATTTCAGATGTATCGTCGAGAAACAGTGCGAAAAGAAACTGTAGTTGGAGGGAAGGATGTAACGAAGGATTTGTGAATAAAAAACAATTTGGAATAATGGAATTGTGGTTAGAGGGAAAATTAGGAAGAAGGAATTGCAGGTAGAGGATAGGGTGAAAAGAAGGAATAATATAGAAGGAAGTTCTAGGTAGGGGAAACGTGGTAAAGACATGTGGATAGTAGGAAGGAATTGTGGGAAGCCTAGAGAGAGGATTTGTTTTGAAGTAGGATAGAGGTAGGTAAGATTGGTAGGCTAGGCGAGGCATTGTGGGTAACGCCCCTGCCGAGGATGAGGGCTTTTAGGGATGACGTAAGTATAGGAGTGGCTGTGGAGAAGAGGAGTTGAGTGTGGACAGACAGCCGCGCTCTGTTCAACATGCTGCTGGTGGCTGCACACTGACCCATACTTCCTGCACACTACTCAACTCTCTCACTTACACTGGCCCTTGCTTCCTGCACAATACTCACTCTCACTCCCTCACTCACAATAACCCATACGTCCTGTACTGTACATACCTCATCCTCACTTGCTAACTGACTTTTTCTTTCTTTACTCCTGTCACTTACAGAGTTTCAAACATTCGTGTTCTCATACTAACATGTAGGAAGAGGCTTAATACATTCCTTCATGATTGCTACACATTCCAACATGCGAACACTTTCTCCCAAGTCATAAAGAAACCTAAAATATATAGGCTACATAGCTATCGAGTTGAGCCCATGCCCCTGGTATCAGTTTACTGTCTCCTGTCGAAACTAGTAAGCCTGTATGACTTCATGGCCTTCAGATGCCCGAAGAAAATGCGTCTCAGATACCGTATAGGCTACAATTATTATACACTCTTTTCACACCACGCTGTCCCACCTCCCACCCAGCACTTAGGCGAGTACACACACACACACACACTGCAAGTGTCCAACACTCAACTCTGACATTCTGGAAGGTGTTGATGTTACCGGCATGTATTTTTGTCCTAGGCGACATTTCCCAGGGTCTACTATGACCCCATTACTCCCAACTTCCCTTCGTATCATTAGCCTACCTTTCAAATTTGATCCTTCCATGTCAACCTTCCTTCCCTAGCTTCCACCCAGGTTCCTTCCCTACCTGATAAACGGTACTGTACCATACCTCCCTCCTTCCCTCCTTCAATTTCCTATCCTACCAATTGGCCTCCTCTATGAGTGAAGGAAAAACGTGGATGGAAATGTGTGTGAGGGAAGGTTGTTGAGTTTGGGAGAGAGAAGGTACCGCAGTGTAAGAGGAGAAAGTTGAGGCTAGGAGTGGAGTGTAAGGGCGATGATGGTTGCAGAGGGAGGGAGTGAAGGGGGAAGGAAGGGTTTAAGTTAGTGGGTTCGAGTTGCAACCAGGGTATTAGTCACGGGGGCTTCAGCGAATAAAAGCAGTAAGCATATAGTCTACCCTACCCAGGATTATAACAATGAGAAGAGGACAACAAGGATAGCCTACCGTACTTATCATTTGTAGGCTCTCTCTCTCTCTCTCTCTCTCTCTCTCTCTCTCTCTCTCTCTCTCTCTCTCTCTCTCTCTCTCTCTCTCTCTCTCCTGTGCAAAACAAGACTTCTTTACAGATCTTCAATACAAACTTAAAGGACTTCCACTATAAAGTTTAGATACACTCACATTCATTTCGTCTTACCATCAACACAAAACCAACTCGATTTCGACATTTTGGCTTGGTCTGGTCGGTATCATGTTAAATCAAGTTAGGTAGGATTGTTAAGATTGAATAATGTGATAGCATGAGAGCCCTGTATAGCCTATAGGCAAACAGAAAGACGGGTTTAAAATAAAGATCCGCCAAGAGTGGACCTACAGTTTTGGTATCTATCTAGTGGGCTTTTGTTATTATCAGAATTCCCATCTAAGCTGAGTTGCCACGTACTTCTCTATAGTGTAATTTTGTGGCTCTGGCGACACACTAATGTCTCGTGTGACCGGAAATTTACGCAATCGGGCACTTCACTCCAACGTTGGTTATAGGTGTAACATTCACTGATTTCTCTCTCTCTCTCTCTCTCTCTCTCTCTCTCTCTCTCTCTCTCTCTCTCTCCGTGCTTAGACTAATAATTTTTTACAGGATTTATTCAAGGTCGTGATGTACCGTCTTCTCTTTTCCTGTCATAGCGCCCACACACTCCCATGTGTGTGTGTGTGTGTGTAACCATGTTTATGTAACTTTGGAACTCGGAAAATTTGGCATCGTGAAGCCAGACTGGGCACAATAAGACTTCGTCGTCGACATGTTTTGTTCTCGGCAGCATAACAATTTGGCACCAATATATTTGACGTCTTGAGATCCGGGCATGGAAAACTATCCATTTTGATTGTGACGATGATGTCCTTTTATTTATTACATGGAAAATTATGAGAGAGAGAGAGAGAGGTGGGGGGGGGGGGTAGTGAGGCGTCTGGGCTTGTGTGTTTGTTTGTGTGTAGCAGGGAGGGTGTAGCCTATGTGGGTGGGGCTAAGTAGAACATTGAGGGGAATATAAGGATGAAGAGGACTGGGTGTGTGTGACCTCAGCCGAATCATTAGGGTGCCCCGTCTTAGTATTTCCGGTTTTTGTTGTGGTGAGTCAAGACAGTGAAGACAGACGCCTCTACATTACCGGTTTACTTACTTATGTCTCAGTTCTCTCTAGCATAGCACAGTGCGGTACGGTATAGTTCTTTCATTTCGGGGCACCCTTCTCATCCTTATATTTCCTCCTTGCTCTACTTCCACCCACCTATCCTCCCTGCTACACACACACCTCACTACTCTCTCTCTCTCTCTCTCTCTCTCTCTCTCTCTCTCTCTCTCTCTCCATACTTCAGTTTCTCTCTTCCTACTTCAGTCACTTTTCTCTCCCCTACTCCTCTTACCTTCGCTCCCATCTCACTCTTGCACTTGTTCCTCGTGGAGTACAAATGTTTAATAATGTTGTTTTGAAGCGAATTTCAGAGGATTTTTTATGTATCTAGAGAACTGCCATGTCACAAAATGTTAAAGAGTTTTGATTAACCTTTTGCTCTTTTGTTTCGCCCTTTAAAGTACACAATTATCAGCTCTCTCTCTCTCTCTCTCTCTCTCTCTCTCTCTCTCTCTCTCTCTCTCTCTCTCTCTCTCTCTCTCTCCTCTCTCTCTCTCTCTCTCTCTCTCTCTCTCTCTCTCTCTCTCTCTCTCTCTCTCTCTCTCTCTCTCTCTCTCTCTCTCTCTCCAGTAGACTCCCACAATGTGTTCTCCCACGCCACCGCCCACACACACACATACACACACACTGGTTGGTTGGCTGGTCAGGAGGGAAGGAGGGGTTGAAGCGAAGAAGCCGCCACACTGGTATTATTTCCACCACCTTATCTCGCCTCCTCTAGTGTAACCCCTACCACCATCCCCCTCCATCCCACACACAAACCCGCCACCACACCTGTTGCTGCTCCTCCTTCCCCCCACCCTTCTTCCTTCCCCTCTACTTCCCCTTACTCCCTCTCTCAGCCCATTTGTACGGGACTGTATAGAAGCCAACTCACAGCCTCTCCCCACAAACACATGTACATGAGCTGCATTCCCACTATATAAATCTTGTTCTCGAATTGTTTCACACACACACTTACACACCGCCACGTATTCTCCAATAACCTCTCTCTCTGCGTTCTCACATCAGTCATATTCACACGGAAAGTCACGGACCAAAGTTTACCTTGAGTGAGAAGTAGTTTCGCTGTCAATATAATTATTACTTCCTTCGATGAGGGAAGGCTACGTTAATACTATGCCTTTCAGCAATGTAGTTCAGGAATATTTTTTTAGGGTGCCTGGAGGTTAGAGAGTCTCAATGGTGTTAGGTGTCTAAACACTCCATTCTCCTATGCGTAAAAACAAACTGAGTTATTGTTCAACCGTTGTACACTAAGACGAGACTAAGCCCTCAATTCCATTTTCCTTAAATATTATCGGAAAAGCTGCGTAAAGAAATCCGTAGCTGGTCCATAGGCCTAGAATGCTGCGTATAAAATCAGAATATAATTTTTGTATGGCGTAGCTGAGGTAACGACTCCATTTATGTCTAATATGTTGATAATTACATATTAACACGTTATTATGTACTGGGAAAAAGTATTTACTTGTGATATTAATATTTATATTATTAATGCCAAGTCCAGATACAATTGTAGAAATATATAGGCTAGGCTAGTTGGGTATGATAAGAAATGTGTGTGTGTGTGTAGTGAGGTTTAGCCTGAGTGTTTGGTGAGATTTGAGACTGGGTAAACTTGTTCTTACACACTTAATCCACCAAAGTAAAAAGATGATTACAGTATCAAGATATGAGAAGAGTTTACGCAGTCTAGGGTGTTTATGATAATTTACATACAGATTACATTGACTTCAGAATAGTAACACCATTTTGTTCATATGACGCAAGTGTGATTTTATCTGAGAGTTTATCATATAATTTATGTTGTCTTGATCCGTACTGTAGCATTTTCTTTAAGCTGTAGATGTAAAGACTTTGGAATACGAAGTAATATAATCTATACAATGATATTGTAATGTAATGTATCATGACAGAAAACTCGACTTTTGTTTGGGACTATAAAAGTTGGACGTTGTTTTGGCGTCCACGTGGTCCTGGTGTTTATTAGACCCACCACTGTCACACACTTAACACACACACACACACACACACACACACGCACCAACATCGATCCCAGACCCAACCCGCTCCACACATATCACTCAGGATCGTGAATCAGGATTCGGAGATTGAATCCACCTCTGTCTGGTACGACCGAATTATAAATTTATTTGTACGATAATTTTAGGGATATACAGTAGGCCTATCAAGTACCAGAGGACTGTGTGTGAAGAGTTCATTCTCCCATTAATGCGTCACATTGAAGTACCAGTATTCCTTGGAATAAGTGATATGAAAGTTATAATGAGAATTGAATCAACAGTATTTATTTTTATGAGAGGCAGTTCTTTACTTTAGTATTTTACTTTAGTATTTTATATTATTTTGTTAACATTCATGACCTGCTTAACCTTGGCAGAAAAAAAACGGTCAATTAAAAAGCGGAAATGTCATTAGCTTCATTAACATTTTGATACCAACAGGAGGGAATAAATAAGAGTGTTGGCAGTGCTCTCTGACCATGAGGCGGACTACCCTTGAGCGAAAAGTGTTTACATTATGCAGTCCAAGTATTAAGTGTAAAGCCTGGCCAGGTAGGCATTGGAGGAGGGAGGAGATAAGGGATGGCGAGGGCTTGGCTTGTCCGGTCCAGTTAACTGTAAACTGGGAAGTAAGTTTAATAAACAACTGGATGTTTATTTTTGAGACACCATAACACTTCAAGGTCCACCACTTTCCTCTCCCAGTTGACAACCATGGAGTGGGTAGCCTACTATTACTGGCTATTCTAATTGGAGTGGCAGTGACGGAGTTATTGGTATCCTACTTACAGTATTTAATATTTTGACGTTTAATTATTGTAGGCAAGAGTGCTTGCTACATGGCGCAGTAAAAGATATAACCTATAGGGAACATTTTTGAAGGGACTCAGGATGACTTGTAATAAAGTGAACCGGCGCTGGTGATGTGTTGTTGAGGTGACATGGATAAGTTTGTGTGGAACGAATGGTGATGTGGTACCGGTAACAGTATACGACGTTGTGGTGACTTGCAGCCCCGTCCTGTCTGCTGCTACACCATTGGCACTCAACACACACACACACACATACACACACACACACACTCGACTCAGCTCAGCTGATTTGGTAATTGTTTCTGCTCTTCTAGAATGTAGTAAGGTAATATAATCAGAACTATTGACATAGTTTATTGTCCAGATTTGTATTTAGATTCAACTAAGTTCTACGACATAATATATAAATATCCCCACGAATTACTGGATAGTCAAATGAAAATCTGATCGAGGGTGGCTAGGGTTAAGAGGCCACACGGTCAATAACACCATATAATTTTGTTTTACGGTTATGGTGGGGTGTAGTGTATAATGTAGCCCTAGATCTGCCTTTCCTCGCCCTAACCTGCCCTGGCTGTCAGACCCCGGAACTCGCCCCAATACACACACACATATTACATTACCTCTCCAAGTACGGTATCTTATTCTTTCTACAATCATCTACAATTTCATCACTTTTTCAGTGATGAAATTAATATCTATAATACAATAGATATGGTGAGCTTTGTGTAGACGATAATACAGTATGCAACTGTACCCACCTTATCAGATTAACTAATTGGTGGATCTCAGCATCAGCAGTGATAGAGGCAAGGGAGGCGAAGTTAATTTTGTATTTGACTGTACATAACATCTTGTGTTATTTGGTTCAAGGGGTACAACAGTACATCTGGAGCAAGTGATTCCACCAAACTATTCCAAGCAACAGGACACTCTTATTTTAGTTAATCTGGTTGTGTTTCCTCGTATACTTTGGAGGAATCCAGGCGGAGGCTCCAATTTAGTTGTAGTTAGAGGAATGAGTGAGTGGGTCGTTGAGTTCAGTCATTATTATGAACGGTACCAGTCGGGTATGTCATTGGCTGTACGTACTGCTGAGTGGGGGCAGGATATAACCAATTGACTTATCGCTAACTGTAATCGTTGTGTGGCTATATTTGGGTATGGATGCGAACTAAACTACAAGTGTTGCATGAAGATCGTATACAAGTGTGAGTAAAATGTTTTATCCTCCTATCCGTCCCACTCACAAACTTCAATTAAGCTATGAAAATGGATACTATTTTATTTAAACTACTTTTATACCGTAACCAATGTGGTGGACCTATCAGAACAAATGACAGGTAAACATTAATTTCTCTTTGTACTATAGAACTGCGATATACATTCATTGGAGAAGGGAGAGGAACAACATTTTAAATTATAACTGTACACGTGAACACCATCTGCATCACAAGTAGCACCTAGCATTAACATCATCCCTCCCTCTACTCTAGTACATTATACACTGTACTTCCTGTTTGTAAGGTTCAGTGTGTAGTTGAACCCCGTATATATAGCCTTCTGTAGTAAAGGAACGGGCGTATTGGACTTCACTTTGCCTTGGATCCTACTGTTTCATACAAAACATATATCACGCATTCCCTTCTATAGATAGGCCAGCGTGTATTGTATTTAAAAACTGTAGCTCAGTAAAGAAAATTCTGATATTCTATTCATACAAAATGAGTTAAACTGCACTATTAATATTGTATTTCCCTGTCTACAAACAGCTATAATTAGGCTATATAGATTACCCCTAGACAAGGCTCAAAGTGTCCCATACTGATGACTAAATAGATATCAGTCTACTCAACCTCTCATGGGAGAAGGAGGGGGGGGGAGGGGTTTAGTAATCAGGCAGGCAGTCTCAGCTCCCAATCCACGTTTGCAGAAGATTGGCTCTCCATACTAATTACTCATCACCAACACTCCCTGCATCACGACCACCATATAACATCCTCCCACCACAGCAGCCATCACATTATAACATCCTCCAACACACCACCACAACACTGCATCTATACTCGCATCATAACTAACATAACGTACCATAACATCCTCCACCACCATCAGCACACTATTACATCCTACCTCCACAACCACTGCCAGCACATCATAACATTCTCTCACCACCACCACCTATCCCAGCACACCACAACATCCACCACCACTACTACCAGCACACCATAACATCCATCTCCCTCCACCATAACACACACACACACACACACACACACACATCACAATATGCAACGAGAGCACCAGCACTGCGATACTCTAGATGCATCACAACACATACAGGTGGGGAGAGATGCAGTGTGTGTTGAGCAAGTGTTATTGTTGTTGTTACCCGGGGGCTGTGTATTCCCAAGTCTACCGAGGTACAGGGAGACTCGGGCTTCCCCTTTTCCCTCCAGGGTAAATGTTAATGCTCTCTTTCGTTTATCGAAATGTTACTTGATTTAATTTCTTAAGGTAAACTGCCTTGAACATAATTCCAACCATAGCTAATGTGATCACTTTGCTCTACCCAGTTTGGGTCTTTATAGGTAACTTCAACCATCTTTTGGTATATTTGAGCGCCTTGATTTCTCCAAATTATGCCAGGAGACAGGGCCAGATGAACTAAAATAATGGTGGCCTGTTGTCTGGGATAGTTTGGAGGAATCAGTTGTTTCAGGTTTACCAACACTGTACTTCCCCTTTAAGCCAAACATAACTAAGACATATCTTGTTACATTATGTACTGTAAATGTTGAAAAACCAAGTGCCCTGTGTCACAAGATACTTGGGTATAAAAATGTAACCCACCCAAGGAACGTACGAGATAATACATCCACGTTTCCGGTAATTATTCTGGATGATAATAGTTGGTTGGTAGGGGGGGGGCACCCTGACCCTGGCACACTTGGGGGGGGTGGAGGGAGAGGGGGCTGGGGCTGAAAGGGAGAGAGAGAGAGAGACACACACACACAGGAGGAATAAAAACCTAAGAATTGCCATCTTGGGAGGAAAGAGTAGGTATTATGGAGGAAATTGACTGGTCGAGAGGAAGGTGCTGGTGGCTTGGAAAAACTTTACACACTTTCTTGCGTTAGCTTGAAAAGATATTATTATAAAGTATGAGTTGGTGGTGACACTGGGAAAAGTTAGAAGCAGAAGTGTTTGGGTTTCCCGTTATGTAAATTTGAAAAGGGAATTACACATGTACGTCTCTGTGGAAGTCATTAACCCCTTGAGTTTTAAGAGTTTCAAAGCTGTCTGTAACTTCTGTTGAGTTCTAAGAGTTTTATAGGTGTCGGTATATCTTTTGTTGAGTTCTAAAAGTTTTATTGGTGTTAATGAATCTTCTGTTGAGTTCTAAGAGTTTAATAGGTGTAAGTAAATAGTTTGTTAAGATCTAAGAGTTTTATTGTTGTCAGTAAATCCTATGTCGCTAGATTAACATAAAAACTAACATAAGATTGTCCATTGTTGACGCCCTTGAGACCTCTGACTATAAGTAAGTTTGAAATCTCGGTCCTGTGAGTTATGCCCTTTTTATATAATCACTAACTCTTATGAACGTTATATATTTAGGGTTACCGTATTACAGTGTTAGCAAATATGGAGTAACTAATTCACCCAAACTATTCCAAGTAACAGGATACCATTATTTTGGTTAACCTGGTCATGTTTCCTGGCATGCATACTGAGGAGGAATCAAAGCTCTCCAATGTACCAAAAGTGTATATTACCTTCCATAAGTGAGGCGGATATTTGTTGTTGTTGTGGTGGAGTGGAGTGACTTATTATTCTTTCCCTCCCTCGTGTGTGTATACAAAGCAGAAAACGCTGTGTAGTCATGACGTGTAGAGGTATTCAGAGATTATAATGTGGTGGTGGAGCCTGCTTGGACAATCACCAGAGGGGATAGATACGTAGTAGAGTCTAACCAACCGACCACTTGGATAAAAAAATAAAATGACGTTGGAAAGGTTGTATTTTATATGTATCTAACCCATCCATGGACTTCCATATCATACCCAAGGTCTAGGTATATTTAAAACGTTGATCATAACATTCACAGCTGGTACTTGAACGTAATATAGTCACTTCTCAATCCATATCTATAGAAAGGAAAATAACTAGACCTTGGTGGCAGCATAAAAATACATCATGATTGTGTACGAGGAACATACAGTGACTAAGAAGAAGAGGGAGCGTCGTGTTAAGTAAATAGTTTCAAGGTCCAGCTCGGGGTCCCTCACACCTCGTGCCGTCTGGTGGTAATTACCGAGAACAAGGGAAATTACTGCCTTCTTTAGCAGGGTGAGCCAGCCGTAACACACACACACACACACACACACACACACACACACACACGGTCTCCCTGATAGGCTACTGTACTGGTTGGGTGGGTGGGTGTTACATGGGGAGGTGATAATGGTAGTTGTACTGAGCTGGTTCTCTGGGTGTCGGTGGTAGGATACTGTGCATGGCCTGTGGGGAGGGAGGTGATACAAGGCAAAGATACTGACTTGGTGCTGATGAGAACGCTTCCAAAGTACTTTATATTATATTTGTCAGAATAAACAATATGCGTAGTATGTTTCATAGGCCTGGCTAGTTTATATACACTAACTAGCCCATTATAAACAGCTGACAGCCTTTTAGTATGCAACGTGGTAGATATGTTAGAGGTAAGCTAAATGTCAGGAGTTGCGGACAGTTATTGATGTCTCGAAACAACGTAGGCTATTCTAAAAGTCATTAGGTTAGATTACACGCAGTTACTATGTTAAAATGAGAGACTCACGTGTTGGTAAATATAGAAAGGTTATACTGATTTCTCCACACTGTGTCAGGAAAACAGTCAACCTCGAATTCACTAAGATAACAGGTGATGCAAGGCGAATGTGATGTGTGTGTGAGAGAGATAGAGAGAAAGTGAGAGCAAGGTATAGGGAGGTCAGAGGTGAAGTTGAGAGAGATAGAGAGAAAGTGAGAGCAAGGTGTAGGGAGGTCAGAGGTGAAGTGTGTGTGGCTGGTGGCTGTCAAGGGAGTGTAGGAATGCCCTGGCTAATGATGGGGTGGGTTAAGGTGAGCATCTCAGAAGGAGGAAGTAAAAGAGAGAGAGAGAGAGAGAGAGAGAGAGAGAGAGAGAGAGAGAGAGAGAGAGAGAGAGAATTGATTTATTGATTGACTGATTGACGAGGAAGGGTGTCATTACAAGACTGCCTCGGTGGAAATTGGGAGGTATGACAGTGAGAAGTGGGGCACGAAGGGATGTGATTAGTATTCGGTTATGGAAATTGTAATATTAGTACTACAGGAAATTCGTGGTAATAAAACCTGAATGACGCTATTAAAGGAAGGGGTGAATATATATTAAGGGACCCTATAATGTAGTCAGAAAATTGGAGGTTAATGAGTCCTTCAAATATTGCCACGAAACACCACCCATATGAAGGAGCTTGTTTCGTGGCATGGTCAGGAGGAATCGGAAGCCTCCAATTTTCAAACACGATCACAAGGTCCTTAATTAAGTAATGATGGAAATTAGACAAGTGTTGGAATCTTTGGTTGGTGTAAAGGGAATTAGATTTTAGTAGAATATTAAAGTTGGTTAGATATTAAACGTTACGATGAAAAATATGTTGTGTATTGTAAAACAGATATACTACATGGCGTGATGTAAATAATGAATATACCAGTGACTTTGTAGATGGTGATGGTGTGTCAATATTATTAGTATTACCCTATTCAAAGTGCAGTCACCTATAGGCTACAGTATTCCGATCATTTCACTTGCCTTCATCACCGCAAGATTCATCATAGACCCTCGAATCTGATATTGTGGAGTCGTCATCGCATTACACCATCAGCGAACGATAATATTATATATATATATATATATATATATATATACAGTTGTACCCTCTGTTTTAGATCAGTGTCGGGTATGAAGGCAAGGGAGACGGACGTTGTTTTGCCAGTAACTTAGGGGGAGATTCTACTAACAATGCCAAAAAATAGGGGATCTGTACTAAATAGGGAATCTGTTCCTTGACATATAGGTTGGATTAATCAGAGACTTTCCAATTCACCAACAAAAAAATCTCCTCTTAAACCAGGGTCAGATAATTTCGTGTTAGCTGTATTATTTTCTATGCATGTGGGTGGTGGGTCTGTCTACTGAGTGATCTGATTGTTTCTGCTTAGGGAAGGGTACGATTAGAAGTGGCCAATCATGTGGAGGAGGTGGAGGGAGGTAAGATGAATGAGGGGGGAAAGGGGAGAGAGGTACAGAGAGTAGGTAGAAAGATAATGTGGTGGAGAGAGGTGTAAAATATTGGAGATAAGAATGAGAGATGGAAAATTGTATAGAGTGGGATAAATGAAAATGAAGAAATACAGGCTATTTGATGATGATGATGTGAAGAGAAAAGAAGATTGAAGAGGTAAGGAATACGTTGGGAGATGATGATGTGAAGAGGAAGGAAGATTGAAGAGGCAAGAACAAGGTAACTGAATATGATGGTGTGAAGGAAGGAGGCAGTAACATGAAGTCAACTCTGACGTTTTGGGAAAGTCAGAGGTACCGGTAGGCTGGTGTTGCTCCACAAGTTGGTTGCCTCGGAAATAACAATGTCTTGACAAAAAATATTGGAAACTTTGGGGTAAAGTCTACACCCATCTGTATCTGATAATGATTGTACTTGTATGATGATGGGGAATACAGACTGTGTGACAATTATTTTATAGTCTAGTGAAACACACATGTAGCGTAATGATTATATAGTCACGAGTTAATACATTTATAATTATGTTAATTAAAAAACATAATGAGGTAACATTAAAACCGCTCATCTCAAGTCCTAAGGAACGCCTTAAATTTACTCATCAGTGCACCAACAATCAGAGCAACTGCACATATATGCCATAAATACTAATGGAAAGTAAAAATATTGAAATAGTAAAAGTCAAGAGAAGCGAAATCTGTGGCGAAATCGAACCTAACCTACAGAAACATGACAGACATAAAAAAAAAAAAAACACACACACACACGCACCAGAAATTTGCCTTCGATCATCACAGTCGACCAAGCTGTATATAACTCTCGTAGGGGAGGATATTGATAAGGGTGAGGGGGAAAGGTGTGTGTGTGTGTGTGTGTGTGTGTGTGTACAGCTGGAGTGAGTGGGGTTTGGGGGGGTGTAACATAGGGAGAGTAGCGTGGTGGTTGTATTGATCACTGTTCCCATGATAGCCCACCTGCCCTACTCATGGTCCCCCTACCTACCCATCCACCCTTCCTGCCCACCTCTCCCCTGCCGTCATATCCCACCTGCCTGCCTGCCTGCCTGCCTCTTCCTTACCATCAAACTCTTTCTGTATGGTAGTAGCAGCCCATTCCCTATATATTTTAATCTTATTCCTTTTCATTTACAGCAGTCTTATAATGGTGAACACACACACACACACACACACACACACACACACACACACACACACACACACACACACACACACACACACACACACACACACACACACACTCACTCACTCACTCACTCACTCACTCACTCACTCACTCACTCACTCACTCACTCACTCACCAAAAAACTGTTATGACACGATTTCTCACAACTTTCTACCGAGCCTGGGCATGATAAACAGCGATCCACTGCTCTAGTCCATGTCACGTGTGTACCAAAACATAATAGGACAAACTGAACACAATGAGACAGACTGTTGCGTAAGGAAGTGGTAAGGGTTGGTTGGGTTGGTAGTGAATGATGATGCCTTGGGGAGTACTGGTGTTGTGCATAATGGTGAGTGAAGATCTTTGTGTGTGTGTATGTGATGTGTGTATGTGATGTGTGTGTAGTAGACCAGTGGTGCTTGCTGTAGTAGCTGGCGTCCCTCCCTTGCCGTACACACACACACACACACACACACACACACATACACAGACCCTCCTTCCTTCCTTCCTCCTCTTCCTGCCTGCATGCATGCATCCCCTGGCAAGTCTGCTGCTGCTGCTGCTGCCGTCATGTTCACTCACTCTCCGCCCCCGCATCCGCTACCCCCTCCCTCCATTCCTCCCTTTCCTCTCACCCCTAGGTCCATCCACCCCCCTTCCCTCCCTCCCTTTCTTCTCACCACACCATCCCTTCCTTCCCTCTCACCCCACCATTTCTCCCTTCCCTCTCACCCCACCATTCCTCCCCTCCTTCACCTCTCTCTCTCTCTCTCTCTCTCTCTCTCTCTCTCTCTCTCTCTCCATATCTGTTTTCATGTCAGCGATCACCCTTGCCTCCATATCCCATTCCAATCCCCTCTGGACTCCTTTGTCTCTCTCTCTCTCTCTCTCTCTCTCTCTCTCTCTCTCTCTCTCTCTCTCTCTCTCTCTCTCTCCCCACAAATTTCGTTTTGCATTTGCACAAGTAGCCTATTACAAATTTTTTTAGTAGATATTGTTGCAACCAGAAGGCTATACCTGTATGCAAGGATTCACACACAACAAGACCCCGAGTTGTACTTCGGGAACGCCCACTCTCGTCTGGGCCCTGATTCAAGCTTGACAGTACCGGTATGGTACGAGTAGGCTATGCTCACGATGTATCAGCTGGCTTACCCTACAGAAGTTAAATGCTGCACTAACATTTTAAACAATTACAAAGACAGTGTGGAGTTCTCGCCAGAATCATTTGGTGTCACTCAACTTGCCCCATAACAGTGACTTGAGATGTTTCTTTTCAATAATTCTCCTAATATAGCCTAGCGAGAACAAAAGTTACTGCCATGTAATACTATACACACGTAGAGGTGATTGATATCCTGTTTGTACTTTCAAAACAGGTATAACAGGTAATCTTTTATAACCAACCTAGCTAGGAGTATCAAAAACAGATATATAGCAAAAATGACTTTCTGCTGCAGACTAGACCTTTCATCTACAACTGGAGTATTGTGAGTTGAGTAGTGCCACTCTGGCATAAGGACCACTTCATTCAAGTCTCAGCGTATTAAGAGGAGGGAGAGCAGTGAAGGGGCATGGGGGGCGGCGTCCCTCACGTGTATCCAGGGGCGACCAGCACTCTCTTGTCTGTAGCTGTTGGGTCCTACGCCGGTAGAGTCTGAGTGGGACCTAGCTTAATCGACCCGCTTGTTGCTGGGTGTACGGTAGTCTACCTTGTCTTCCTCTCGTATGTCTGAATCATACTGTGAGGATCGTTACTCACATTGTAAATGTTTTGCAAAGTATGATAAATATTTATATGTATATGTTTTGAAAAGAATCTGTCATTAAGCAGTATAGAATTTCATTATGGGTAATACCACTATGTATGCAAAGGTAATAAATAGTATGCTGTTCATCAAACATATTGTCGTTGTAGTTAATTAATAAATACGTTATTAATTAAAATGACATCAAATGCATAAAACACATGTGTAATACTTTTCTGTGACTATTATATAATGTTTCAGTATTGCGCCCGTACGAAAAATAAAAACGGTGCATTACTATGCTTCTTGCAAAGTAGATTGTTGTGTTGTTAGTAATTAATTGTAGTGATGAGAGGAGTAGCCGTAGTAGGAGGTCCTTACTCCCGTGTAATTTTCTCTCTGGTGTATCAAATGATATTCCGGTATATTTTTCTTTGCATCGAGTCTCACTCCTTTTAATTTCTATAATTGTATATAGCATAGTTATTAAATAATTAAGTAAACAATGGCTCCTCCGGGATCTTTCCCTTGAAATGCTTCAATTACACCTCGAGGTTGACAATGGAAAAGATAAATTAATGTCTGCTGTACAGTGTAATATGTATGTGTAGCCTAACTCTGCTACATACAGTCAAATACAAAAGTTTGTTCATTTCTCTAGCTTTCACCGATTGCACTAGTTGAACTCCCTGTGTGTGCAGGCTGCCCTTATAATTCTGCCTGATTTGTGTTACTACATCGGATTCAGAGATGCTGGGCCTAAACGGCTATATGTGTAGAATAGCTGTGATTTCTGATTTGGAAAGAGTGAGAAGATTCTGTGACATTATACAGTATAGGATAGGATATGTAATTTAGTCATGGTGATGGTGGGGTTGTGTTGGAAGGTTGTATGGTGGTGGTAGGGGAGGGGGGGGGGTTGGAAGGTTGTATGGTGGTGGTGGTGGGAGGGAAGGGGTGGCCGTGTGTGTGTGTGTGTGTGTGTGTGTGGTGTGGCTTATCCTGATACAGTGTGTGGGTCCGTATGTCGACACACTGTTTGCTTCACCATTGTTATCACTGCCCCCTCCCTAACACTCAGGAAAGTTGTGTGTGTGTGTGTAAAGGGATCGGTTGGTTAAGGGGAGAGTATACTTTTGGTACACTAGAGCGCCTTGATTCCTCCAAAGTATCCCTGGAAACAAGACCAGATGAACAAAAATAATGGTGGCCTGTTGCTTGGAATAATTTGAAGGAATCAATTGCTCCAGATTTACCAATACTGTACTTCCCCCTTAATATTTTGGTGTCTCTAGAGCCAGTTTGTATTTCACATAGCCTAATAATTTGCTGTAAGTTATAAAGCACTCGGGCAATTTGGTCGTGTAATGGTGGATAACAATATAGAAAATTACAATGATACTTGTTTGATATTTTACAAGCATTACGCCCACGGCCAATTACAACAGCTGCCAGGCGTCATACCGGCAGAGAAACCAAAACAACACCATCAAATATTGAACCAAACCCAAGGGAAGGAAGGTGTAGATTTGGAATATATTGTGGTCGTGTATTTCTCTCCTATGCAATCTCTGTCTCCAACACTCTACCAGGGGATTGTGAAAACGCTATCCCAAGTTTCCATTCAGTGCATCTCATCTCCCATTTTATTTTATATTTTTTGTTCGACTATTCTACCGTGATGATTATTTTATGTCTGCTGTCCCTATTGTTGATATATGGTGGTATAAGAATAAGGGGATTGTAGTGTTGGTAAATCTGGATCAAGGGATTCCTCCAAACTATTACAAGCAACAGGACACCATTACTTTTGTTCATCTGGTCCTGTTTCCTGGCATACTTTGGAGGAAGCAAAACTCTCTAATGTATCAAAAGTGTATTACCCCCTTATGTACATGAATCTTGTTTTCTCTTTTGTCTTCAATAAATCTTTCCCATAGATTCAAACGGTGGTATTAAAACAAAGGAAGGTTTATTTTACCGTGACTTCCCTTCATAGTAATCTTACAGATGTAGCCTAACCTGCATGCACGGACGTATTAAAATTAGAGTAGCCTATATAGTTAGTTTCCTGTAGTGGAATGAAATCTTGAATCATACGACAGAGGAATGACACAGTAATCTAATTCACCTTATTAAAATGATGTATAACCTCCCTGTACTGCTGGACCCATTCACGGTGTATATATCTCATCTGCCTTGGTCTGTTCCTCAGTTTATTCTTTCCGTACCACCGTTCCGTACTACAATAACTCTCCTCACACTGTGTTCCTGTCTCTCCCTCCCTCCTTCTTTCCCCACCATTTCCAATCTATTCTGACCCTCTACTCTTATTGCTTTTCTTTGGTTTCAACTGTACCCTCTCAGATTATACTCCCTGTCTCACCTTTCCTTCCAACAACAACAACAACTCTCCTCCTGTGCTCCTATTTCTGTCCCTCCCTCCCTCCCTCTTATTCAAGTCTTTATTTTGAACCTCCACTCCCTTGCATTATCCTGTCTCCTCCCCTGCCCCCATCTTCATTACTCACTCTGCACTTTCACTCTCCCTAGGGCTGGACTCCTACCTTTCCGCAACTGCCCACAACTTTTTGCTGTAATACTCCAAACGCAACAACAGAACAGATTCCCAACTCGTATAGCCTACTGAGGTAGTTTGTTGTCTCGAATAGAACACACCAGGCATCATCTATCCCAAACAAACCCCATCTGATTTACGGACAAAATTAGTTGATTTATCTAAAAACTTCTAATGTGGTAGTATGTATGTTGACGTGAGATTTAGTATACTATAAATTATACAATTATATTATAGTGATAATACTTGTTCCGGGAAGTGGTTATAACACATTTTCTATCATGGGATTCCCAGTCATACCTACTCCGACGTTAGTGAAAATATAATGTACAGTACAAATCGCTAAATGCTCGTACATCATGCTTTAAAAATAAGGTGAATATTTAGCGGGGAGAAACGTAATCGTGTCCGAATATCTGCTAAAGGGAAGTAATTTAAACAATTCCATATTATATTCTGTACTCTGTTTTTATTTCATACCACGAGAAATTTTACAAAGTCCACAGTGCCATCCATTTTTTACACTTTAATTCCAGGAAGGGTTTTCACGTCCACAAGGGAAAATCCTTTATACCAGCTATCAGACTGGATATAGTTTAATTTTTTTTACCCCGCTTTTGGTTGTGGAGGGTAGCAGGTGGTGTTGATGATGATGATAGGAGGGCCTGAGGCTTGGTTGGTTGGTGACAGTGATAGGAGAAGGGGATTGGTGATTGCCACATGACATGATAATAACTGATTGTTGTTTGATTGACACTTTGGTTTTCCTGGGGCTGTTGGGGGAACTGTCACAAAGCACACAATCCAGACTGAGGTAGTGTGTTTCTTAGCCGGATTTGATAGAAATCGGTAGTTTCTCTTGGTCACCCTGTAAGGCTTTGAAAGGTGAAGCAAAGATCAAAGTGTTTAGCAATAGCCGGCTTTATATTACTGTATGTTATTTTACTTGCCTCCCCTCCCTCCATCACCTTTGACATATACACAAGCTCTTGCATATAAAACGGTGGTTAGAGGAGAGCATAGTTGTTCTCTTTAGTATTCTTATTACCAATTTTATGTTTTCACCAATTTTATGAACACGCCTTACGTCTTTTATTGTAAAGTGTAGCTTTCGGTACTTCTGTTAATAAGCATAAGAGTGCTATCAAGGAGTAAACCAAAATAGGCACTTTAACTGTTAATATAAATGATATACATTAAAAAAATGGGGTGTTAACCTTGGATTAAATTAAGTTAAACGTGTGTAATGATGACTCAGACTCAACTCAAGGTCACATCCACCATCCACCCACCACCAACAACAACATCACTCTAGTTTTCACTTGGCTATTATCTGTACAGAACACTGACTGACCTTTCTGTGCATTGACCTTTTTCACCATCGACCACCCTGCACATTGACGCGTCTAGACATGGACGTTTATATCTGGTTAGCCTTGTCAACCACCTGGCAAGAAAACTTCCCCGTGACTAAGACTATCGACAACCATACACTTTGAAGACTGACTCGTTGAAACACAAAACACGATAAAAAGATTAAACAAAATATATAATAAAATGTCTTATATATATTAACAAAACATACTGTACTCTAAGTTTGACGGGACTTTCACGGTGACCTGTGTTTCAGCAATTCACAAGAACTAACATAATGTTTCGTAAGTACGTACGTATCGTATTTACAATTTTTTTTTTTCTCCTTATCTCTTAGGGATGATTTCAAAATATATTTGTAAAGGCTTAATTGAAGTGTGCCAGTAATCTTGCTTCACACTTCGTAAACAATAATACCTGTATATAAAGTTTCGAAAGCAGATTAACGCCTATTGTAAACAAGCGTGTTGCGATCATACAATAATATCAGTGCAGTACAAATAGGAAAGTGTACTGGACGTCAACTATTAAGCTGTATTTCAAACCTGTGAAAGCAACCAATAGTGACTAGTCTAACCTGCAACTACGAGGGTTTTTTTTTAATGAGTGACCAAGGTTATGTTTTCACCCTTGTTTGATTGTTTGTTTGTTGGTTGGTTGGTTAGTGAACAAGGCAACTAAAAAAACCTATGGACGGATTGTGATGAAACTTCACAGGAACATTATGTATCCAAAAGGTTATTACTCGATTTTGGATAATCCTGATCAGAGCTGAAGGTTAGGAATGGGAAAAAATACTTCACATTTTAATTATTAGTAACAATACCGGTGATATATGGGTTGGTTTTATACTAATTCTTCGTTTTGTGAAGACAGTACCTTAATCAAATACCCTTTTCTTTTAAAGTCTTGCCGTCACATCACAATATCCCGAATGCATTGAAAGCGTATAGGCCTAAGTCTGCTATTTCAGAACTCGCAGCATCCCCTCTCATCCCAATGGACTCCAGACTAAATATAGCCTACTGGAGCTTGCTGGTTGTAGCTGTATCTGTATTAAACCCCTTGTGTTGTATATTCCGATGGTTTCTTAATATTGGTGACGCACTGGTTTGAGTCATGAGGTTACCACGTTAAGAGGAGAACTTGACGGTATTTTGGAGGGCTTTCGAGTCCTCTTAATATTATATAAAACAAAACTTTATGTTGTTAAGTACTAATGATGTGTCTTCTTCTCCACAGGTATGTACCCTTGAGTGCCACCACGTCCAGGTCTACTCAGTGTAAGTTGTCTTTCTGAGTACCTCACTTCATTACCTGGGGGCAATTTTAAAGTTAAATAAGAACTTTTCGTAGTCACACACAGGGACACCACAGCAGTTCCACGATTATTTTCTATTTATTTCTTTTATTATCCTAGAACTTGTAAGGTGGGGAGCTCAACATTAGCTACCAGTAATGCTCAATGTCACATTACCGTATATCTTTGGAGTAGTGTAATCGCAGAACTGGAAAGGACTGTAGATGAATCATTAATCCATGTGTCGTCAGAAGGGAAACCAAACCCACCACTGTACGGCTTGCATAAATGATTTTGAAAAAGGAAAAAATACGATATGAAATGTATTAGAATCGGAACTTGTGTCAGAATAGGAAAATTTGTAAGGACAGGAAAATGTGTCAGAATAGAAATATTTTAGAACAGGAAAATATGTTATAATGTATACAGTATAGGCCTAGATGAAGACAGATGGTAAGTGAAAATATTGAACTCTATAGCAGGAGTTCATTGCCAGTTGTTTAGTGTTGTGTTGAATGTATATGGACGTGTGTGTATACGCTTGTCCATGTGTGTTTACGCTTCTTTATGAGAGAGAGAGAGAGAGAGAGAGAGAGAGAGAGAGAGAGAGAGAGAGAGTGAAATTTGGTATATTGGCTAACTGAATCTCACAAGGTCCATTAGGTCAATTGCTGTTTGGCAGTCCTTTCTATTCTTTTAGTTTAGTGAGGAGTGTGGGTCGAAAAAGGTGGAACATGGAGAGGTGTGGTGGGGGGGAGGGACGAGTTCATTTCTCCCTCCCCTGACCCCTCCTCCTCCTCCAAGTGGACGTGCGTGATCTCTAACCTCTCATTTATTTAGCGTCTGTCATTCCCCACCATCCCCTTCCCCTCCCTAATCTGACTTTTCCCCCTCTCTGTGTGTCCTTTACCTTTTCATTCCTTATTTCCTTTCAGCATTGTAACTCTTTTCCCTTCCACGTGTCCCTAGAGCATTCCCATTCATTTTTCCGAACTCCCCTTCTTCTCGTCCCGTCCGGTCCCATCCCTTCCACACATCTATTCTCACTCTACATATGCTGTATCCTTCCCATCCATACTGTTGTCCCTATAGTGTTCCCCTGCCCTACCTTGCCTTGCCTTGCCATGCGTCCTCCCCTCCCCTGCCCTGCCTTGCCTTGCCATGTGTCTTTCCTCCTGCCCTGCCCTGCCTTCCCATGTGTCTTCCCTTCCCCCCTGTACTCCCCTGTGTATAATTATTTCTGTGTGGCCTTCCTTCCATATACCTCCCCAGACTGTAATCCTGCTGACTCTTTTGCTTGACCTCGTACCCACTTTACTTCATTACCAGGGGCATTGTTCTGTGGAAGTCGGTGTTAGCACTTATTAGCCGTTTGCAAGTAGTTTTGATATTAGTGAAGTCTCGCTCGGTCATTGGTGCCTACAGAACAGTTGGGGGTAAATGTTTCTTGGTATTTATGTTTCTAATGCTACCGTACTGACTTATTAATCAGTTCTGAGTAGTTATCACTACTTGAACACTTTTCTTTTCCTATATATGTACACTCCCTACAGGACATCATTTCCGTTCACCCTTATTTCCTTTGGATCCTTTGTTATTTAATTGTTCTCTTTTTTTCCTTCTCTTCCTTCTCTGTTTCCCCTCACGCCCTTTTTTCATAGTTTCCTTTCCCATCCCCATCCATCCCTCCCTCCCTCCCTCCCTTAACATTACTCACGCCACCATCCATGCCACCACCACTACCTGAGATTAGCATGACGGGAGGAGAATGGAGGGTAGGAGGTATTATTCAGCACAGTCCACATATACCAAGTGGACTGTGTTATATAATCAGGATCCTGGTATTATTGTGGACGAGATGACACGTCTTGCCCATCGTATTGTCACAACACAATATCCAGTTAACGCTACCTGCTGCTGCACAATGTAGGAAAATGTGTCATGTTCACCGATTGTCAGATACATTGAATTTCAGATTTCTCTTACATTATTATTCGTGTGATCATAATTTATCGTACGGAAGTTATGCTGGGTAACATTGATATTGTATAAGATTAAATATTGTTATAGTTTTTGCATTTTTTATATCTCTGTTGGAATTTCTGTTTGTCACTTAAATAAAAAGAAAATGAAATGTACATACCAAAGATTAAGTATAGATAAAACTTTAGCTTTGAGGGAATATAACATTATATTATACCCATTAATTAATCCAGTTACGGCAAATAAAACCATAAGGTAATCAAATTCACGTTATTATGACATAAATTTCCGTCTTTATTATTTTAACAAAGGGATCAAAAGGAGGATAAGTAATATCCAATTCAATTAGCCTACGTGTCTAACAACAGTGTGCGTGGGGGTTGAAGTGTTGCGTGTGGAGTGAGGATATATTCGTGTGTCTGGCAGCGCAGTGGTGTTGGTTGTGGTGGCGATTCTCACCTCTCTACATTTAGTAAACTTTCGAACCGACTTTACAGAGATTATTGTATGTTGTTGTTGTTGTTGTTGAAGTACCTACGCAACAGCATTTTATATATACCTGATATAACACCTACCTTCACTAACTGTGTTAATCGGTAGCCTGCACAGTTTAGTAACCATACGGCACTCGTGAATCCCCCCCCCCCCAGTCTCTCATGTAAAATCCAACTTGTTTTGATCGGAATCCAAGAAATGTGCTGCGCAAGACATTGTTTTGGTAGACTCTGGGTGGACGGATTTGTTGTGAGGGTTCACGTTTGGGTCCCTATGATGAGGTTCGCAGGTGTGTGTGAGAGAGAGAGAGAGAGAGAGAGAGAGAGAGAGAGAGAGAGAGAGAGGGGGGGGGGGTGAGGTGAGGTCAAGGGGCGATAGTATGATAGTGAGTGGATATATAGGTAAATAGATGGACCTGTAGATAAAAGATAGATAGATAGATAGATAGATAAGAAATAGTTAAATATATTATGTACAGCCAGCCTACCAAGTGAATACTGGTCAAAAAGTGATAATTATTATGTATAGGCTATGTATGAAATTGGGAGGCGGATAAATGTCAAGAGAGAGAGAGAGAGAGAGAGAGAGAGAGAGAGAGAGAGAGAATAATGGAGGAGGAGGAGGAGAGAATAATAGAAAGGCAGAGTTGAGGACGGGACAGGAGGGAGGGAGGGAAGGAAGGGGAGGGGAGGGGCATGACTCACCACTACACTGGGAGGACGGAATCTGCCCCTCCCTCTTCCCTCACTCCCTCTTCCTCTTCCATTCTCGCTAGCCAGTCCTCCCTCTCTCTCTTTTCCTTCTCTTCCAGCGTTGCTCTGTTCATTTGATCTTCATTATTTCAAGACTGTTTATTCTTCTTGTATCCCACTTTTCATTCGCATTCATAGTCTCTCTCTCTCTCTCTCTCTCTCTCTCTCTCTCTCTCTCTCTCTCTCTCTCTCTCTCCGTCAAACTTCATCCCTTCCTTTCCCTTTTAACCTCTGCAGCTTCTCGGTATATTCGTTCCCCCTTCACTTATTTTTTGCTCTCCCATCTCTCCTCTTCTCAAAAATATTCTACACTCTCATCCCTTCTGTCTTTTCCTAGCAGTCCTTCTCCTCTTCCCTACTCTCATCCCTTCCTCTCCCATCCTCTCATCCCTTCCTCTCCCCACCATTCTTTCCCCTCAGTCTGTCCCCTTATGTTCCCGGCTCTTATCTGTTCTCGTATCAATTATACAACCCTAACTCATTTATAATCCACTCCCTTTCTATATTATTTCAATATTGTCTTCCCTGAAATGGTAGCGTTCATTTTGTTATCGGTCACTTGTACCTTTAGATTCAGTGGTAGAGTTTTTTTATATTTCAGTGTGTGTGTGTGTGTGTGTGTGTGTGTTATTCCGTCGTCCCCCCTGTCATTTATTACTCATTCACTTGTTCTTCCTGGTACACTCATCTATCTAACTAACTCAAACACTTCCTCATTGTCACTTCTTTAAATATTGTCTCACTCCTTAGGTCTCCCACTCTTCCTCATTATATATTTGTTTTGACTCATAATCCCTGCGTGTCTTGTGCAATTTAATCCTAAAATCACCTCTCTAACTGATTGATTGACTCCCTCTTCACACACACACACACACACATCTCTCTCTCTCTCTCTCTCTCTCTGTAAGACACACACACAGACAGTCAGTCCCCTTTGCTGTTATCTTCTGTGCTTCCCATTATCTTTCCCTCCCCTGCCTCCTCGCCTCTTACCCTCTCACCCCCTCCCTTCACTGGACTGTCCATCATCGTATCATCTCTCCCCAACACTCCCTCCATCCCTCCCTGTCTTCCTTTCCCCTCCTCCATGTCCTCCCTCTCTTCCTTTCCCCTCCTCCATTTCCTCTCTCTTGTTTCATTTCTTCTTGCTTTCGTTTTCCTCTTCTGTTTCCTATCCGTCAATTCGTTTCTTTTCCCTGTGAGTGTTTTCACCTCTTGCTTAACTTTTCCTTCCTGTTTCCTTCGTCTCAGTTTGGTTCTTTTCCCCTGCAAGTTTAGGCTACCCTCATTTGCTTTCATTTCCCCTTCTCTTTCATGCTACTTCTCTTCATTCTTGCTTCTTCCCTTCTCTTCACTCTTGCCTCTTTCTCTGCTCTCCCTGACTTTCCACCCCATATATACCATGTCGTAAGCATGATAGGAGGAATGAGTAGCTTCTCAATTTACTAACACGAGAACCTCCTCCCAAAAATTATTGACGTCAGGACTCGTGTATGAACATGGGTGTGTCGGTGGTATCAAACGCTGTCCCCTTGATTTGACCCGCGGGAGGGCAAGGCAGGGCAGGGCAGATTTGGGAAATGGTTCTGAAATACTACAAAGAGAGGGGATGGGAGAGCTGCTAGGCCTCGTCTGTAAACATCAGGAGGCGCCTGGTATACTGTAAGACTAAGGAATCACCCTGCTGCTGTTTCTTCCTTCTTGTACTGTTAAAATCTAAACCAGTAGATAAATTTGGAATGGTTCTGTTGTCGCCAAAGTTATTGATACAAGATTATTGTTTGTTAAAAAGTATATAACATTTTAAAGAACAGTGCATAGTGAGTTTTCCTGCTGTATATATTAAATCTTTTACATGAGCCAAATTATACTTTTTTCAGGTCAAAACATTGTTTGGAAGTGTATATTATTTCCGTAACAGGCACCGCAGAACATTAGTGTATGGTTATATTTAGTATCATATGTATGTACGGTATATATGTATTTACACCAGCATATGGATGATGGACACACACACACACACACACACACACACAAAGACGGAACAACATCTCACAGGGAAATCAACACATACACACTCGAGGACACACACATTCCATCACACCTACCTCACAGATGCACATGCATGTCGCACACAGGCGCACGCACATGTAGCTTACACACACACACACACACACACACACACACACACACACACACGTATTCAGCCACAAACACAGCTAACCTATGTACACACACACAAACACAAACACACGGTCAGGCCTGCAAGCAAGAGAACACACAAGGCAGGCAAGGTGAGTGAGTGAGGAGGGAGGGTGTTTGCTGGGAGTGGGGGGTGTTCAGGGGTGATGGAGGGGGGTAACTGAGGGTGTGAGGGAGGTTGAGGTCAGATGTCGTGGCCTCAGCACCTCCCTCTCTCCCTCCCTCCCTTTCTTCCTTCTTTCCTCCCTCCCTCAAGTGCCTCCTTTACTCTCTCTCTCTCTCTCTCTCTCTCTCTGTCTCTCTCTCTCTCTCTCTCTCTCTCTCTCTCTCTCTCTCTCTCTCGTCGCAATGCACCCACACGTGTCTCCTTCCCTCCTTCATTCCCTTTTCACCATCCCTCACTTCTTGCATTGTCTTCATATTCTGTCTATCTCACTCTCTTGTCCTGACTATTTCTCTATCCATTGTTTCCTCCTTTCTCGCTCATTCCCATCTAACCCCACTGCACACTACTCTACTGCACACCATCTTCATCCTCCAGTTTCCCCCATCATGCAGTCTACACTCTCCATGCACCTTCTATTTTCACCCCTTGTACAATTCCTTCACTCCTTCATCTTTCTTTACCTTCACATCATGTTTTCTTCTTTCCTCACATTCTTCTTTTCACTCGTCACATTACTGCCATCCCACCAATCCCCTGTCTTGTCCCCTCACACCATTTGTCTCGCCAAAAATCTTTCCTCACAAAAGTTCTTGATGCCCCGTCCCTCCTCTGAGCTGTTTCTCCCCCATGCACTCCTTCAACTCGTCCCAATCCTTGTGTGACATTTTTCCCTCTCATGCATCAACAACTTTATACCTCCTCTTCCGCTCTCATGCATCCACTGCCTCCTCTTCCTCTCTGCTCTCCTTCATTTCTGCATACATTGTTGCTCTTACCTTCACCTACTTCCTGCATCACCTCACATATTCCACTCCCCACCCAACCTTACACCCGCATCACCTTATAATACTTCCCATCCACTTCCTTACATCTCCCCCCCCTCTCTCCCCCAACCCTCTACCATCGAACTCTTTTCATTTCCAAACACCTTCGTCTCTAAAAAATAGTTATCCCCACTCCTGACCCCCTCTCTCCCATGTTTCCCAGTCATCCTTCCCTCTGCGCCACTCCACTCCTCCCTTTCTCCTTACCTCTTATAACCCTCATCTTCTTAACCTTGGTATACTTCACCTTCATACACACAGATTAACACAGATTTTTCAGTACTAATATCACTCCCTCAGAGGTTGTTCTCCCTCATCACACTTCACCACCTTCACCCTTAATTAATATCATGCTCTTCACTCTCCTCCCTCCCACCTTGCTCCCTCCTTAGCCTAAACTCCATCTCTGTTAACTTTTCTCTTGTCTAATACGTCCATCATAATTATCGTATTTAATTTAACTTTAAATTTAGTAGCATAAATATAGTGTTGGTATTCTATTAAACCTCGTTAAATGATTTACTTCTACACAGCTTTCATAGTGATGCTTCAGAAATATGAGTAACTGATAGAAAATCTTTAAAATGAATGGTTGACTAATGTTCGTATTTATGATCTAGTTTTCCTCTAGTTGCTTCACTCAGGACCATGGCTTCACTATCAATATGTCTTCCCACGCATTGGATAAATATACTGTATACAGCTCATCATATCCTCTTACTCAGTAGATGTACACCGAGTTTTTCTCTTGATATCAAGTAGTTGTTGTGTTAGTCCATGAAGTCAGTGTGTGTTGAAAGAGAGAGAGGAGAGGAGAGAGGATGAGAGGAGAGGAGATGGAGAGAGAGAGAGAGAGAGAGAGAGAGAGAGAGAGGAGAGAGAGAGAGAGAGAAGAGAGAGAGAGAGAGAGAGAGAGAGAGAGCAACACACAAAGGAGAAAGGGAAAAAAAATAAAAAAAATAAAGAGACGTGGCTGATATGATAATGATGCTCACACACACACACACACACACACAACACACACACACACACAGAATGACGACGAGGTACACGCCTGCCTGAGTGGTCTAATAGGTGTAAGAGGTTCCGCCAGTGATGGATGCACGTAAATTGTATAGCTAACCAAAGGCACGCACGTTATATTCACACCATACCCAGATGAGGACTTCCGTATGTAGTGCTTTCCCATGCATGTACCCCAGATGTCTCCTGAGGGTGGTGGTAGTAGTGGTGGTGGTGGTGGGCGGTTCCCTGAGCTTCCCTTCCTTCCCCTTCTCTGCTGAATAATTTCCCCTTCATCACCGCTGATAGAAGTCTTAATTGCTGTAACCATAATCATACTCTGCGTGTGAGGTTATGATTAAGAAAGCAGCAAGTAACAACATTTATGCTTTTATTGCAGGGTTTGGACCTGTTTTTGGATGGTGGTGGTACTCAGGGCCGTATTCAAGAACATTCGTAGTGTATACAATGGTGCGGTACCTGTACGATGACTCTATTGTTTGTCTATGCATATGGAGTCATCGTATCGGTACCACACCATCGTATACACCACCAATGTTTTTTGCATTCGGCCTCAGTTGCATGTCAGTTGAATATTCATGACAGTGTTTGTTCTTTATATATCATACCGTTGTGGCTAACACTTGACAATTTTATGCCTGAATGAGAAAGCGGCAGCGGCCTTGAGTGAGAACCAATGTAACACCAGCCTTCGAACCCGGTAACTGAGTTTGGCAGCTGTTACCACCACGTTAGTCAGTCAGTCATCTCAAGGATAGTCTCACCCCGGTGTATTACACACACACACACACACACACACACACACATACATACAGGAATCGTTTTAACACACACACACACACACACACACACACACACACACACACACACACACAGGAATCGCTATTATCTGTTCGACCGCTGACGTTCACTACTAACTTTTCCTTAATGTTATACATATAGTTTACAATGCCGTACAGTACGTGTTTATTGTGTGTGTTTTGGGAGGTGAGAGTGTATTTTTTCATATTTCTTTAAAGATTTTTTGTTCTAATGTAGGTTATATTTATATGTCATTTTTGTGTTATATTTATATTTTCTTTAACCATAAAGGAAGAAAATTGTGAGAGAAATTGAGGGGTAGGCAAGGAGATGGGCAAGGGAGAAAGAATCTGAGAGGTTAGAGCTAGAAAAGGCAAGGAAGAGTTGGGTAAGTGAGGGGGAGAGAGAGAGTTGTGAGAGTGGGTGACCTTGCTCTCCGCAGTCAAGTGCATAAGTAAGAAGTGTATGAGTGAGGGCATAAGGGCAAGCCAACCAGCCAGCCAGCCAACCAACCAACCAACCAACCAACCAGCCAGCCAGTCAGTCAGTCAGTCAGTCAGTCAGTCAGTCAGTCAGTCAGCCAACCAACCAACCAACCAACCAACCAACCAACCAACCAACCAACCAACCAACCAACAAGCCAGTCAGCCAGTTAGTCAGCCACCAGCCAACCAACCAACCAACCAGCCAGTTAGTCAGCCAACCAGCCAGCCAATTAGTCAGCCAGCCAGCCAGCAAGTTAGTCAGTCAATCAGTCAGTCAGTTAGCCAGCCAGTTGGTCAGCCAGCTAGACAACCAACCAGCCAGCCAGCCTGTCAGCCAGTTGGTCAGCCAGCCAGCCAACCAGTCAGCCATACACATTCTCAGAGGGTGCCAGATAACGCAAGTTGTCACCGTAGTTTTTCACTCGCTAAAACAAAAACAACACACACTTGGCATTGATGTTTACACCGTGGAGGAAGCAGGGTGATCAGTCCGTTCTCACTCCCCATGTATAGAGTTGGAGGGCTACTTAGTCCTCCAAACTATGCCAGAAAACAGACCATTATCCTCATCACTACTCCATCCACATCATCATTCAACATCAAATCTCATCACCCAACTCACCACATATATATCACCATCACAGCCCTCTTCACTACCGGTACCTCCAGTTTTCCACATCATCACAAAACAAACTCACCAATTTTCATCACCACTGTCCTCCCCTCTACCTACCCCCTCCATCATCACCCACATTACTACGAGTCATTCCAAGTCATCATCATCATCATTACATCTCATCACCACACCAGCCAAATAAATCTACATCACACCCACACCATTAAAAGATATAAAGGAAATTAATTATCTCTTGAAGGATTGCAACTCTGCCCTTGCCCGACTTAACAGTGCAATTATTGTCATCTATTTTTCTCTGGAATTACTGTGAAATATTCAATTGCGAAACCAGCACTCAATATGTCTAGATCTCACCGCGTTTCATTCCTTCATTCCTCGTAACTGAAGGATCTCTCACACTGGCATGTATTTCCTCTGTTTTCCTTCCATCTTCCTCCGATCTAGAGCTAACTTTGCCTCGTTTAGATTCCTCGTTGTCCTCTACACCTCATAAAACTAGTTAGAGGACGTAGGAAGCCTTAGATTGGCCACAGGACGGAGCAAAATAGGCCCCTGTGTATGTGTGTGTGTGTGTTTTGGTTTTATTTTGGCGCCTACTGTTGTGAGTTGGTGTATTCCTTGGCCATGAGTTGGTGCTTGACGTGCGCCAAATCGAAACATTTACTAATTATACTTGTCCTATGTCCAATACACCTGCCAAGATTGTTATAATTATTTTTGTTCTATTTATCATGATGACACACACACACACACACACACACACACACACACACACACACACACACACACACACTTGTAGAAGTATTTGAGTTATGGTTGGAGATCAAAGAAATAAAAAGTTGAGTTGCTTGGCCCTGGCAGAGAGTGTGTGTGTGTGTGTGTGTGTGTGTGTGTGTGTGTGTGATGAAGGCAACTCTGAGAAAAGCTCTGCCGGTGGATGGGTTAAGGGGTGGACCTCATTTTTAAGGAATGAGAACGGTGGAAGAAGGACGGGAAACGAGGGAGGAAGGACGGAGCAAAATCTCTCTTGATCTTGGGACGGAGAACGGTGAAAGAAGGACGGAGAACGGTGGAAAAAGGAAGAAGAACGGAGAACGGTGGGAAAAGAAAGAAGAACGAAGAAAGAAGGACGGAGAACGGTGGAAAAAGAAATAAATGCCAGTGTGATGGACAAATTACGTCATTAGAGGGATGGTGGGTGGTTGGGTTGGTTTGGAGACAGTCACCGTCCACCAACTGATTATTTTCACACTTGTTGCTCCCACCGACCCACTGTGAGTCTTGAGTCTTATAATTCTGGCGAAAGTACACCGATTCTATAGGTAATCTTAAATACGTGTTTTTTAAAGAGTATCCTAGTTGTGTAAATGTTTGGTGTAATTTTTCCTGGATTGCATAATAGTTACCGAAAAAGTTAACAAGTTAAATGAGGGAGTAGGAAGGTTAATATAAATGGAGTATTACTTTCTTTTTGGTCTTGGTAGTGGTGGTGTGTAGGTGGTGGTGACGTAAGGAGGTTGGCTCCAGGCAGTTGATAAAAAAAGTATATATATATATATATATATATATATATATATATATATATATATATATATATATATATATATATATATATATATATATATTTTTTTTTTACCGGTGCGTGTATTTTACTGTTCATGCCATTGGAATTTTTATTACAAGCGATTTCTTCACTATTTACCTTGCTTTTGTGTGTGTGTGTGTGTGTGTGTTGGTTCACGTGGAGGGGGTGACACTGAAATGTTGTGGTAACGCCTCACTTGACAGACACAACTACACACGTCAAAAGAGTTACGTTGTGGTGGAGTGTTCTAGTTGTCACAGAGATGTCCTCACTACATGACCCAACCTTCATGGTATGTGTGTGTGTGTGTGTGTGTGTGTGTCACTTCTGTATTATGATGTATAGTCTGGGGTGTATTTTCGATGTTAAGATAAAAATAGCAGTGTTTCTATTGCCACGACCCTCTATATGTTCCTATGTGTTAGAAAAAAGGTAAATACGAAATAGTGAACATGTATCCCCTTCTTAATTAGCCTACATGGACGAGACGAACGAACGAACTCCATCATGACAACGAGATGATGTGTTGAAATTAACTTGCAAACACGGCTCTTAATTGGCTACTGATATCTGGTGACCATGGTTGGAAGATACCGTGGTGGGGAAGGTGGTGGGGGTGGTGTTTGGGGTGGAGGAGGTAATGTAGGAGGTGGTGGTGGTGGTGTTGGGGGTGGAGGAGGTAATGTAGGAGATGGTGTTGGTGTTGGTGATGGAGGGTGTTGGGGGTGGAGGAGGTAATGAAGGAGATGGTGTTGGGGGTGGAGGAGGTAATGAAGGAGGTTGTGGTTGTGTTGGTGATGGAGGGTGTTGGAAGTGGAGGAGGTAATGAAGGAGGTGATGATGTTGGTGATGATAGAAGAGATATTGATGGTGGTGGTGGTGATAATGGGGGAGGTGGGGAGTGGTGATGGAAGAAGAGATATTGAGGGTGATGGTGATGGAGGAAGAGATATTGAGGTGAATGATGGAGTAACTAATGAGGGTGCATGGTGGCGTTGAAGGAAGAGATATTGAAAAAAATGGTGATTATATAGTAAAGGGCATTGATGATGATGATAGTGGAGGAGGAAGAGGAGGAGGAGAAGGAGAAAATAATTGGACTGGTGGGAAAAGGCTGGTCGTTTTAGTAAGAGCGTGTTGTGTGGTCACGGAGGAAGGAAATTAACAGGATGGTGATGGCGATGATAATGGTGATGATGGGAGAGCTGATATGTAGGAAGGAGGACAGATAAGACGCATGCAAGGGGGTGTGGGGGGGGTAATGGAAGATGGGGGAGGTGGTAGAGGTAGTAGTAGTAGCAGCAAAGAGTATAAAAAGGATATATCTCCATACTCTTTACTAGTGGTGGTAGTAGTAGTAGTAGTAGTAGGGTGGTGAGTGGTAGTGTTGGTGTTGGTGAATGGTATTTTGAGTGGTATATGTTGGGTTGGTGTGAGGGGATGAAATTCGACCTATTCCAAGCCTCAGGTATCTCGCGCCAATCTCGTAAATGGAGGGAATGTTAATGAAAGTGTCCAGGAATATCGCAATGGACATTAATACGTGTAGAAGAATGCTGTGGTGATGGAAGGTTGAGATAATGAATGAGACCTTCCCTACATCATAAACGAAGGAATGAAAGAAGAAAAATTATGAAGGTGGATTAAAGATAGACGTAACGAGTAAAGATAGATTATATATAGATGTTAGATAGATGTAAGAAAAATTTAGAAGCAATACAGAGAGCGAATATTACAGAATGAAAAGGAAGGGAAAGAGAGGGAGATGATAATGCCAGAAGCCCACAAACAACAAGGGAAAAAAAAGAGAGGAAAATGAACATAGATAATGACATGGAAAAATAACAGATAACAGAAACACACAAGCAGGGGAAGGAAAAGTTTGTCAGCCATCATTATCACACAATTCATTATACCACCAGACTGGACCTGTCAACTGTTGTGGTCGAATTAGATGGCTACCGATTCCTCCAAATTATCCTACAAAACAGATCCACCATTCATATACTGAGGTAGCCTATTTACGAATCAGTTACCTGGCATAATGTGGAGGAGTCAGTAGCCCTCCAATTGACCAAGAAGAGTTGACTGACTGACTGACTCCCTTATTTATGTATAGCGAGATGAATGAACTAACCACCGCTCCACCGACAAGGAAGGAAGATGGGTAAAAGAAAAACAACTAAAAAAAACGTGAGAGCGTCATTGAAGAAGATCGTACCCAAACTCGCTGCCCTGTACTGGACAACACATACTCACCCAGTCACTTCCCCTCCCCAGCCCCTTCCCCTCCCCAGTCCCTTCCCCTCCCCAGTCCCTTCCCCTCCCCAGTCCCTTCCCTCACCCCCTTTTCACCCCCTACTCCCATACCTCCTCACTCCCTTCCCCCCTACTCCCATACCTCCTCACTCCCTTCCCCCCGACTCCCATACCTCCCTACTCATTAGATGGCTACCTATTCCTCCAAATTATCTTACAAAACAGATCCCCCATTCGTATACTGAGGTAGCCTATTTACGAATCAATTACCTGGCATAATGTGGAGGAGTCAGTAGCCCTCCAATTGACCAAGAAGAGATGACTGACTGACTGACTGACTCCCTTATTTATGTATAGCGAGATGAATGAACTAACCACCGCTCCACCGACAAGGAAGGAAGATGGGTAAAAGAAAAACAACTAAAAAAAACGTGAGAGCGTCATTGAAGAAGATCGTACCCAAACTCGCTGCCCTGTACTGGACAACACATACTCACCCAGTCACTTCCCCTCCCCAGCCCCTTCCCCTCCCCAGTCCCTTCCCCTCCCCAGTCCCTTCCCCTCCCCAGTCCCTTCCCCTCCCCAGTCCCTTCCCTCACCCCCTTTTCACCCCCTACTCCCATACCTCCTCACTCCCTTCCCCCCTACTCCCATACCTCCTCACTCCCTTCCCCCCGACTCCCATACCTCCCTACTCCCTTTCCCCCCCACTCTCTTTCCCCCCTACTCCCATACCCCCCCACTCCCTTTCCCCCCACTCCCTTTCCCCCCCACTCCCTTTCCCCCCCCACTCCCATACCTCCCTACTCCCTTTCCCCCCCACTCTCTTCCCTCACTCCCTTTCCCCCTCACTCCCTTTCCCCCCCACTCCCTTTCCCCCCCACTCCCATACCTCCCCACTCCCATACCTCCCCACTCCCTTCCCCCCCACTCCCATACCTCCCTACTCCCTTTCCCCCCTTTCACACAAGACGTGCCGGGACTGACCTTGGCAATACCTCATCAAAACATAGGCTCCCAGGCCCTGTATCACTCCCTCCCTCCACGAAGCTTGTTGTCGTTGTCTTCAAACTTATAGTGGGCCCTTTAAAATCGTGTATCTTATCTCTCTATTGTATGTGTGTGGTATTATTGTCTGTGTTTTGGTTCTCTGTCAGTTCTCTGGTGCTTCGTTGTTTGCTTAAAATGAATGTAAAGAAATCCTGTTCAGTTATTTTAGTTCTAGCGCATCAAAAACATTAATTTTAACATGGACCACATCACTGTTATATATATCTACCTTTATAATATAGCTTTAATTATTATTCCATAGGATTTATACTTTACTTTCTATATAATGAAATGCTCGAGTGAACATTTATCCAGCATAAACTCAGTGAATTCAAGGGTATACATGTAATCAACTAAACAAAGGGTTATTGTAGACGCCTTTTTACAGGAAGCCAGATTAGTTATACTCTACAGTTAAATTAGTGTAAAATAAAAACAGGACCATTGTACTGACAACACAGGATTCCTATAAAAAAAATAAGGAAATAAGGGGGCTAAAATATGGTAGGCCAATTTCGTGCTACAGATTCCTCCAGCTTGTACCACGGAACAGACTCCATCTGCATAATAGTGTAAAGAAGTTTTGTTTCCTGGCACAGTCTGGAGGAATGAGTAGCCTTCAAATTCCACACCTTCAAAGACACAATAACCTTCGCCAAACTAAACGATATACGTCCTTCAGGAAAATTAATGACTTTTACCTTGTGTCGTGTGTGTGTGTGTGTGTGTGTGTGTGTGTGTGTGTGTGTGTGTGTCCTGAACCATTACGTGCATGGAGAGTATGAAAAGAAGACGGACAATTTGATAACAGGAGTAAGTAAGGTTATTATTGCTGCATCAGACAGAGGGATCGATACACATGCAGCTGCTGCTCTTTGGAAGTGACGTGGGGCAGCGCTGGAAGGGGGGTGGGGTGGGGGGATTACGGAGGGGGCATAGAGGTGGGTGATATGCAATTGTTATAGTTATGAGTGACGGGTGTAGTGACGAGTGAGTATACAGTATGTGGTGACGGCTTACTTAATTAACGGGAGATTCTATTGTGGGTGAATTGGAAGATCTCTGCTGATTCCTCAAAACTATGCCAAAACTATTACTGATCCCCTATTAGTAACAACGAGGTGATTTGTTTCCTGGTATAGTTGTGAGGAATCAATAGCCTTCCAATTTACCAACACTTGAATCCCCCATTAAAAGGAGTCGTTTATGTATTGGATGAATTGAAGAACTAACAAACTACCCATCCCTCATCCAAAGATCAACGCACGAGTATGATTGATTATATATAAGTGATTTGCTTTGTAGTAGGCTTATAGTTTGGAGGAATCACTTGTCCCTCCCTCACCCCACCCCCTCTGCAAACTTCTAGACCCAAAACGACCCCCCCCCCCCTTTAAGTGGTGATGATGTTATAGTGGTGGGGATATGGTGGGTGGCTCGTGGCGGATGAAGGCAGTGTCGGGTTGTGGTGGTGGTGGAAGGGTGGTAATACGAGACTTTGCTCACCCGACCTGCTCAACTCCCCTCTCTTCCTCACCCCCTCCCTCCTGCTCCTTTCCCCTCACCTTCTCTCTTTTAAACCCACCTCTCTTCCTCGCCTCCCTCTTTCTCCTTTCCCCTCACCTCTCTTCCTCACCTTCTTCCTCCTTTCCCCTCACCTTTACTAGCAACCTCACCTTTACTAGCAACCTCACCTCTCTTCCTCACCACCTTCTTCCTCCTTTCCCCTCACTTTCCTTTCCTTTCACGCACACTGAAGTCTCAACCCCACCTCTCTTTCGTTTCCCCTCACTCTCACTCGCAACTCCACTTTTCCCTTGCTCCATTCCCCTCACCTTCACTCACCCTCATCTTTTAATCCTTCTTTCTTCTTTCGTTTTCCATGTCTCTTCCCTCACCTTTAGTTTCTTCATCCATTCTTCCCTCTCCTTCATTTCTCTCATACGCTTTAATTCTTTCACTTTCTCTTTTATTTATTATCCTACCTTTCTTGTTTTTACGTCTTCATTTTCCCTCCCTTCTACCTTCCCTTCACCTTCATTCGGCTCCTCTCTCACGTACTTCTTTCCTCACTTCCTTCCTCCCTCCCTGCTCCACCCCCTTCTGCCTACCCTTTTTCTCACTGTAACCACGACCGTGAAGAGACAGTATACGTAAAGTCAGTAGAGGTGAATTTCAGTACCTTTCTTGTGAAAACTCACCCTTATCATCACTTATTTATATAACACTTCTGTAGACACAATTTTGGCAAATGTTTATGTGAACCTTTAGGCCTACGTGATAAAATGTCATCCCCTTTAAAGGAGGAACTTTATCGTTATTTACCGTATTTGTACAGTCAAGGCCTTATTTAGGGAGATGTGTTGAGCGGGTAGGCCTATATATATAATTTTTTTTTTTTTGGGGGGGGGGAAGATTTGAAGAGCTACAGTTTCCTCCAAACTATGCTATATAATAAATCGCCTATAGCCTACTTGTATCCTGAGGTACTAGTCAAGCATACATACATACAAAGATACATACATGCAGTGCATACATACGGAGGGTCAGAATTACTGGAGGAAAGGATGAAAAACAAAACTTATGCCACTGTCTGTACCAGAGTCTGACCTAATATAATAATAATAAATATCAAAATTACCGGTAGACTAATATGCACCTCTAATTACTAATGATGGTGTAACTTTGTGGGAAAACTGTGAAGTAAGAATGGTAGTTAGGTTTTCTTCATTACGTGGCATGCAGCAGTAAAGTGAGTCAATTTGGATGTAACTTTCAACAAACAGATGAACAGTTATCTCTTTCCTGCTGCTGTCATTATAATTATCACTGTTGATTCAGTGCCAGTACGATGCAACACATGCTAGAAGTGTGAGGTAAAAACTACATAGAAATATTGTAAAAACAAACACCATTTAAAGATGAGCCTTTATTGACATTGTTCCCCTCGGTTTGTTGTAGTCAGTGGCGCGTGATTGGAGAAAAGCAGTAGCCTACCGGTAGAGAAATGTTTCATGTTTGTAAGTTAGTCACTGTGAAAGTTCATGACCGTAGCCTTTAGAGTCCATTTAATGAAAGTCCTTTTAGAGTCCTTTTAATGAAAAAAAAAGTTACCTACATACACCCCTACCCTTTTTCCTAAGTCAGTATTCTTGATGTAGTCAGTAGTGAGGATGTTCTCTTGTGATATTTACGTGTGGTAGAGGTAAGCGGAGGAAGGGAACACACCAGGCTACTTCCGTTTGTAATTAGATGTTGCCAGTACACACACACACACACACAGAGGCGTACTTTGTAGTGAAACATTTTTCCTGAATTAATGAGAACACCAGTTGCCAGTTCATCAGGTGACAGAGATATATTATAGACAACAATGTTTATGGATGTGCCTCTTATTGTCTATATATCGGAATCTCCTTTACTGAAAATATAAAATGCAAACACTCTGTCATCAGATCATTTGTTCATGTACCGGTATTGTACCTATAAATCTGTTGCGTTACATTACACTTTATACCTTTATATGGTGTAACAAGAACGAAAGGGGTACCCGAGGGGATATACAGTATTTATATTCCCTAGACTACTTGCTTGTAACTCTCTAGCTGATCTTGGCCTTAATTGTTATCTGACCTTGTTTTTATTCAGTAACCCGTTCAGTCATCCACTTCCAACGCAAGGTCGTGAAATTTATATTAGCAAACCTAGGCTGCCCTGAACGTGATAATCGTATATGCATTTCCTGTTACAAATTTTCCGATTGCATTGGAAATTCTTTTTATTGCTTACTAGATTAGTTCCATTTATTTCCCGCCGAAACCAAAATTTTTCGAGTACAAATTTGGCATAGAATTATTGTAATCGTAGATATTGTACATACTAATTAAGGGTCGATTCTTTTGTTGGTGAATTGGAAGTCTCTGATTCCAAAGTTCGTTCAGTTTGATTCCTCCAAACTGCGGAACGAAACTCTTTCCCTATTAGTACCATTGAGGGCGTCTGTTTTCTGGTATAGCCTAGTTAGGAGGAATTAGTAGCCTTTCCAAATTACCAACAAGAGAATATCTCCTTAATTAAGTGGCACATGAGTTTATTTATTCATACAGGAAACTTTTTGATTATACCATCCAGAGGGAGAGATTAGGCTGGGAAAATAATGCAATATTTATGTATTAGTCATCCTTGTTACTCCCCCTCCCTCCCTCTCATCTATCTCCCCTGTTGGACTTCGCTGCCTTGACCCCTCCCCTCCCACTTTCTCCTTCCCCCTCCCCATATCCTCCTTCCCCTCCCCACATTCTCCCTAGTCACTCCCCACCACCACCACTCCTCTTCCTCCTCCCCTCATTTGTTTTCTCGCCTCCCCCTTCCCTTATTTTTTCTTGTCCTTATGCTTGTTTCCATTGTTATTTTCTTTTATTCCTTATTTTTACCTTCTCGCCTTCCTCTCTCTTCTTTACCTCAGCTTGTAAACCCATTCTACTCTTTTCAGCTTTCTCCTTTCCTTCATTCATTTATATTTCTTTTTTCTTTTCTTTATAGCAGAATTTAAGAACCAGTAGCTGATTGTAAGCCCCATGTAATCCCTCCTCCTCTTCTCTACCCACCTCCTCCTCCTCCTCCTTCTCCTCCTCAGCTTGCTTCCTGTCTCCCCTCCCTTCCTCCCTCTCTCCCCTCCCTTCCTCCCTCTCTTTCTCTCTCTCTCTCCCTCTTCCGGTTCCTCTCTCCACTTCCACCCTTGCTTTAAAACTCTATCCAACTTTGTCATTATTCTTTCCTCATTTTTCTCTCATTTTCTCAGTTCCCCTCAGTCCTACCACACCCTTGCCTGCCTCTCCACACACACCATTTTAACCACCAGATGGGACTACTAAAGATAGGGGATGATAATACTGTCAGTGTTGCAATCACCTTCGTTTTAAGAGGAGTGTATGCTTTTGGTACAGTAGAACACCTTGATTCCTCCAAAGTATGCCAGGGAACAGGACCAGATTAACAAAAATAATGGTGGCCTGTTGCTGGGAATAGTTTGGAGAAATGATTTTCTCCAAAAATACCTAAACTATACCCTCTCCTTAAGGCTTACAGAATACCCAAGGGAATATGTAACAGTTCACCCTCTTCAATTTGTTAGGTACCACACACACAAAAAAAGATTCGTGAATTTTGTATCAGTTCCCGTTTTTGCATCCACTGAATGGTTGTCATGTACTGGCTAAGGCACTTTATTATATTCTCTATGCTTATGATATACAGTGGGATTTCCACGACCTAAGAGGAAGCATCTTATCAGTATTGTGTTACGTGTGAGTATTCGTCTAACTTTACTCTTTACTGATGACTATTTATTGTGTCAATCATTTTCACTTGCAATTATTCACTTACACAATTCTACACTTAATATTCCCATCTTCAATAAATGGGTCCCAGGTTTCTTTGCTGATAAATGTATACAGGTTTGTAAGAGCACGTCATCTGTTCCAGTCCCCTGCCACTGTGACTGAGGGGCTTTACTATTGGTGTGACATTCAAGCGAGTGTTGTAGTAGACAGAACCAAGAGGCGTGACAAAGAACTCCTGATAACAACAACAACTGTGTGTGTGTGTGTGTTCGTTCCTTTCTTTCCCCCTTCCTCTGATGGCCCTGCCTCACCCTCCCTTCCCGTCCTCCACGCCTGCCTTACACGTCATCTTGACTTCCTCTCCATCGCTTTCCAACTTCCTTTCACGCCTTTCCTTCCTCTCTGTTCATTCTTCCCCCTCTATGTTTCCCCAGCCTCCTCCATGCTCCCCCTTGCCTTTCCCTGCCTTATCGCTCTACTCCTTCTCTCATTTTCCTGTCTCCTCGCCTTCGCACTGCCCCTTCTCTTATTCCCCTCTCCCTTAGCAGCCCTACTCTATGCTTAAATCTTCTTCCCTCTTACCCTTTCTTCTCTTCCCCTTGTTTGGCCTAAATGGTATAGGCTAACCCTCGAGATCCACTTGACCCCTACCCCCTATCCAGGCCACAGTTTAGGTCATCTTAGTATAAATATTAGTGGTCGTCAAATGTTCATGAGACTACGTGAGAAGGTTTATATATTGTTAGTGTGGTGGTGGATACAATTTACTGAAGGGATGAAGGTTTCAGGTAAGGATAAAGATGACAAGAAAAGTTCAGAAAGTTGAGTCCATCTCTCTCTCTCTCTCTCTCTTTTTCTCTGTTGGTGCCCCCGCCCCCTTCACAGGCATAGGGTGTGGCAGGACAATGGGGGTATACAAAGGGCAACTTATATGGTTAGACCAGATATGGAAGTTGTGGTGAGGGGTGAAGAGGTAAGGGGGGGGGGTGAGGGGAGGGTTAAAGAGGAGGAAGGAAGAGGTAAGGGGGAGGGGTGAAGAGGTGGAAGGAAGAGGTAAGAAAGGTGAGGGGAAGGGAGGTGAAGGTGAAGGAAAGGAAGAGGTTTCGAAATGGAGAGAATACATACAACTCTAGTTTAGAGTTTATTATGGAGAATTGCTGTGAAAATAACAGATAACCTCTTTAGGGATCACATAACAAGACACTGTTTGCACACACACACACACACACACACACACACACACACACACACACACACACACACACACACACACACACACACACACGTTAGGAGGTCGCCACGGGTCGTCTGTAAATTTAGGGGTCGGGGTGAAGTCGGAGGAGGAAGGAGAAAGGTTGGAGGAATAATAAAGGAGCTAGGAAAATGGGAAAGGGGAAGGATGGAGTGGGTAGAAGATAAATGCAAAAAGAAGGAATGTTGGGACGAAAGAAAGGTACATGTAAGGTACGAGCAAGTGGTTACGAGAGAATATGAGAGGGACGAAGGAAAGAAATAAAGGTGGAAGGAAGTGATGAAGGAGAGAGGGAAGGTAAAGAGAAGGCGTAGAGAAAGAAGGGCAGGAGACGAGAGGGGTGGAGGGAAGGAGAGAGATGATGAAGAGCAGGGAAGGAGGAACATGTAAGAAGGGAGGAGAGGATGTAGTTTATGAGCGGAGGGGAGGGTGTGGGAGGAGCTTGGAGAGAGGGAAGGGAAAGGAAAGGAGAGAAAAGTTTATACGAGGTGAGGGAGTGCGAGAGGCTTGGAGAGTGGGAAAGGAAAGAAGAGGAAAGGAAGGGAAAGAAGAAGGGTTGATGTGAGATGAAGGGAGTACTATGAGCTTGAGGGGAAGGGAGTAGCAAAGTTTAAAGTATATAGATGTGAAGAGAAGGAAGGCAAGAGATAATGTAGACAGGTAAGAAGGGGGAAGGAACAGATTTGGTGGGATAGTGGGGTGGAGAGAAGCAGGGCAAGATAGGGCAGGGAGAGAAGGGCTTGGGTGTGGGTGTAGCCTCAGGGCAAGGAAATATGCAGTGGAAACAAGTGGATGGAGGAAGGGAGGACAACAGGGAACTTGAAGGCAAATAATTGAAGATCAATTGGTGAGCAAGTACACGTAATTTGGAATAGCATATGGGAGTTAAGGGAGAAGAAACAACGACGGACAATGGAAGATAGTGAAGTAAATAAAAGAGAGGAAAGAGGTGTGTGTGTGTGTGTTGTAGGTAGGTCCCTGGGGTGAGATGTTCCCTGAGGCGAGATGGTTCCACCCACAACACACATCCCAGCCATCACTATAGAACACTCCACCTTTCCTTCTACACAACGAATAAAATTAATAAACCACAATCAAAAGTCTAATATATGAACGTGTAAAATAGTCAATATACGTATGGCACAACCACACTTGTTTGTTGACGTCGTGATGAAAGAGTCGAAGGATCAGTTTAGTACACACTCCACTGTAGTAACCAACCAACCAATTCGTGTATATACAACGCTGTCAACAAGCAGAGCGTTACCATAATATTCACAAGTCACACCAACAACCATTTGTATCCGTTATGAGTGGGAGTAACTGCACACACACACACACACACACACACACACACACACATCATAATAGAGTATAGGTGGCTGGCTGTGTCTGTGCTGGATATTTAGGTTATGTGTATTTGGGAATTTATTGTCGATCAATTCCTTCACACTCCTGGGTCATGATTTTTGTATTACAGTTAATTTTGTGATTCATAAATTCATTTTTAATATGTATTTAGTATTATCAGGTTCTATTTTGGTTTAGATATATATAACCGATAGGTAGAGAAAGCTGTTGAGTAGGCTACGATTTTATTCATCACACCAACTAAGAAAAAATGTCGTACCTAAAACACCTAATTCGTTTGTTTCGGAATAGGCAGAAAACCTTTAACAATAATTTATTTACCATCACATTGCACTTGGAGATTATGTTTTGGGTTCTGTTAGCTTGTCTGTTAGTTTTGTCTGGCCGTCTGTGTGTCTATCTGTTTATTTGTCTGTTAGTAAGACTAAGCAATATAGTTCTGTTCTTGTTATTGTTGATAGAATATTGTGTGGGTGAGGAGAGTCTGTTATAGAATGGAGTGCGTGGAGGAAGTGTTGCGCTGCCCTCCGCATTCCTGGCTGACTCTCTCTTGTCCTTGTCCGTGTTCAGCACTGCGAGGACACATACACACACACACACAGAGCTCAGGAACCGTCATGGACACATCGTGGTGAACAATATTTTCTCGCATTTTATGAGATCGTAAAAAAGTGTAGGAAGTTTGTGGATTGTCGACGCGTTATACTGGCATGAGGTTTGACACGGGTTCAGCTTCCATGTTAAAAAAAAAGTTACCTGCATTTATCAGCGATTTTATTGGTTAGCATGAGTGTGATAAGTAAAACGACAACGAAACATATACTGATATTATTCCTTAACGATGATTTTCATAACCGTAGTTTTCTTTCAAGTTGTCGATATAATTTCACACGAAGCATAGGTGTGTGTGTGTGTGTGTGTGTGTGTGTGTGTGTGTGTGTGTGTGTGTGTGTGTGTGTGTGTGTGTGTGTGTGTGTGTGTCCCCCGAGGCTGTGGCCCGAGGTGGTACTGGGTGGAGTGAGGTCACGGTTACAATGTGATGAAATGCACTCATACAGTTGCCAGTTTCAATAATACTTCAGTCATAAATATATATATATATATAATATTTGATTATTTGTCTGGGTTATTATACACGTAGTTTTGAAGTAGGGTAGTCACTTTCTGTGTCGTATGGAGCGTGCAGAGAGAGAAGTGAAGTTTGTTTAGACATATTTCCATACGTTTATTTGAACATTTTCCCATGAATTTATTTGAACATGTTCCCATACATTATTTCCTTACCGTACTTTGATGATGACAACAGGTAACACAGTCTTGGTACAGAAGATGACCACTGTATATCCTGGTGAATTTATTCCTGTGACTCCTAATATAACCATCTTGATAAATGATGTTAAACTGTGGGTATTAGTTTCTCTCTAAATAATTGTTCATAAGAATCACTCAAGTGGTTCACTTTCAATCACCTGGTGGAGGACTTATGATCATATTTGTACTTATTGTAAGGCTAGTCGAAGGTTGTTAAGGAACCTGTGATGATGTAGGGGAAATGGAGGCTACTGCTTCATTAGGACTATATCACGAAACGGTGTTCCTCAGAATGAATGTTATTTTGTGATACAGTTTGGGGGAATCACTTTTTTTTTTAATTTGCCGACTCTCCCATGAGACCCGTTAAGGCAGACAACCACATAGGGTTTTATTATTGGGGAAGGAAGGTTGTGGGAGCCAAAGGATTGGTGAGTTCCCCACAGTGTGACCTTGCTTACCCCTCCCTCTCCTTCCCCCGCCCCGCCTCCTTCCCCCGGAAACTCGTATTATGTCCCTGCCCCGCCTGGCTTCCCTTCACTGCGTCTTTGTGTCTCTCTCTCTGTGTATACACTATTTTATCTATATACACTATATCTTTATACATATGTGTCTTTCTTTACCTCTACTGTATGTGTAATGGCTAGTTTAGGTTACTTTGAGTTAGGGATATGTTAAGTTTCTTGGTATCAAAAAATCTAGTTTTGTCATTCATACATAAATTTCGGCGTATAGTATTATGCCTCGCGGGCAGTAAATTTCAGTCACTCTCAACGTGAGCCGAAATAGGCTATACCAAACTGTTTCTTGGATTGAGAAACTGGAGTCAACAGTAGCTGGCCTTGATGTGGTATAGTGGTAACGGACTAACTAACTACTACCAGTACTGTACCACCAAACAATACATACCTAACCTGGTTGTCTTGTCGTCAGGGCCGTCGTGTAATTCTTAGCTGATGTGTGTGTGTGTGTGTGTGTGGGGGGGGGGGGTTAGATACAACACAAGGGAAATTCACAAATGAAGTCATAAGGGAAACAGAAAGAAAAATGGCGTTATGTGGAGTGGTGGCATACATATTGTAGTACTGTACATACATACATAGGCTACCGGCGGAAATAAATCATACTGAAAGAAAGGAAGGAAATGAGATAAACTGACTCAAAAATAGTTGGTGTACAAAATTTGCGTGTCATTGTGTGTAAAAATGTGGGTGAACTGAATTTTGTTAAGTAGGCTAGGCTACATGTAATAATCCCATCCGTAGGCTAATGACACGGAAACCAAACCAGTGTCATATAATAAAACAAAATAAAAAAATTGTGTTGTACGATCCATTTGTGTTGGTGATGGTGTGCGTTTCATCATGCCTGTATTATATTCTAAGGAGTAAAAGCTGACACACACACACACACACACACACACACTCTGCCTTCTCCCTCGTTTCCCCTCACTCCCATAAATTTTAGATAAGACGTACCAGTGACTCACGTACTCATGCACTTTTATCAGATCCTTATCTTGACTTCCGCTGACCAGATATAGTACGATAATGCCTTTGTGTATTGTTAAGCATCCTTGGTGGCCCAGTTGTCATGGTTGCCCGGGAAATGCTGTATACAAAGTGCGAGTTTTTTTTGACGATACGTTATGTTAGGCCATGCTTTTTATGTAACATTTTAATGTAACAATGATAGGGAAGAGACGGGAATCCACACTGGCCTGATACTGTAATAGCCTATAATCTTATATTATCAACGTGTTTTGTTTTATATTCCACTTCTGTTTGCTTATCGTTGTAGTTCACGGAAAACGATGGAATCTGAAAATTTGGTAAGGAGTTGTTCACTTTATCGGTTTATCCCTTCCACACCAGAGCTTTTCTTGTATTGGTTTTATATCGATCTTGTATAGTTGTAACTCGCACTACTTGTACAGTGCATCCAGACATAACTTCCCTCCCTTGTAAACTGATCCAACATAGATACAGTGTTTATTGTTTGTTGTGAGTGTACTTGTGTGTAGGCAACATTGAATCTATCTTCTGTAAACTCCGTCGTGTATAGGCCTATTGTTTATTTTCCTTTGTGAGTGTACTCACTGATGAACGTGTACTTTCTTATTAATTGCTTTTGTGTGTGTGTGTGCAAAGAAGAACGTATTTAACGTCTTTATTGTATGTTTATTACTTATTTATAAGGAATCAATGTCTGTATAATTATAGACCCTCACATATTATATAATTTTGTTGTGTGTACTAAAGACTCAAGTGTATGAATGAACATATTATACCTGCTACATGATATGATGTGTAGCCTATGTAGGAATTGACGAATATATCTAAATTGAAACCTGTTTATCAATTTGTTGTTTTTATCGGCAGGCCTCGATGGACCTTCCCCCAGACAAGGCAAAGTTGCTGAAGCAGTATGACGATATGAAGAAGTGGGACATGATCTGTGACCAGGAGAGGGTGAGCGCCAAGGATCCTCCCTCACACTACCTCAACAAACTCAAGACATACCTCGACCCCAAGGCGTCCAGGTCCAGTAGGGTAAGTGTGATGAGAGAGAGAGAGAGAGAGAGAGAGAGAGAGAGAGAGAGAGAGAGAGAGAGCGCTCCAGCAGGGTAAGTGTGATGAGGGTCCGAGGAGAGATAGAGAGTGAAGGTGGAGTCCAGTAGGGTACGGTAATGGTTAACATACCTTATCCTAGTAAGGCAAGAGTTGCGGGTGGGTTTGAATCCCACCTGGATAGCATTTCCAGACATACAGGTGCAGCCGAGGGGAAGCAAGAAGCCAGATCTTCCCTTTCTAAAAGAATCTCCCAACAGGGAATCCTAGATTAGATAATTACCTTTATACCAATAGCAGATCTATACACAACACGACTTTCGAACAAATGCCCAATTGCCAAAGGAGAGAGATAAGAGGATGATGAAGTAGAGGAAAACTATAACTTTGGTGATAGCATAGAGACTGATCCTCTCTTAATCATTTTCTTACGATTTCAGGGGCTGGTCTTTGTGATAGGAGGGTATATTACTGTCGTAGAAAAGGGATAGTGTGGTTCGATACCCGGTAAGCCTTTGTAAAATAGAGTCAGGACATCATTCTCTTACGGAAGCTTAGTGAACAAAATATGAAGCATAATACTGTACCTTCGGTGATGTTTTCACTCATAATTGTTTGTTTGTTGTTATTTTTGCTTGTATGTTGGTTAATGAAAAAAAATCTTGAAAACTTCAAATCGCACCTGTCCATCCATCTCTTTATCACTTATGTGACTAATTGCCGCTGTACAGTCAATTGTGAATGTTTGTTCGCCACCCTTGCTATTCACCGCTTGAGTATTATAACCTCCTGAACCTGACAACACATATATAAAAGATTCTCAGCATAATATCTGATGTGTGAGGATATGCACCCGTGACAACATTATGTTTGATGTATGAGTGTGCAAATTTCAAGGATGATGAGAGGCAGGGCAAGGGGATGCGAACTTACTTTCGAAGCTGACTGTACGTGGATGGTAAGAGTGTCCGTATCACTTACTGCTCCCTACAACAGTGTCCTACTTTGTCACCTACCACACACACCAACCACTCCCCACTCTCACACCGAGGGCCAAATGCAATACAAGCGCCTGCATAGACACAACTTGGAGCTATCATCCTGCCGGTCATGTCATCACAAAACACGTGACTTATTCTTGTGTATGGCCTTAGGTTTCATTTGCGTGGGAGTGACTGAAGGAAGATGATGCTAAGTCAGAATAGGATGCTGCGAGGAAAGGTAGTGAAGCAAGCCATATGGAATGAATGAAGTAGGGAAAGGTATGAGAGAAGGAGAGCACCAGTAAGAGCGAGTGAGTGAGTGAGTGAGAGTGGAGTGAGCGAGGCCAACAAGGACGTCATTCATCAGGGTAGCCTAGTGGTTGGCGCCGCCTCCCTTACACACCATCCTCACTCTCAACACCTCTTGTTAGTTCCTCCGGCCATTACCCTGACCCTCACACAACCTGGGTATGTCCCTCAGGTTATCACATCAACGCCCTGGTACACTTCTGTCTAGTCTGATGTCAATGAGGTACAAACTTGGCTAATTTTTACAGCAGTTCCTTGGTACACTTCTGTTGTCCAGTCTGATATGAGATACAAATCTGGCTATTTTTCACATCAGTTCCCAGATACACTTTATTTTGTCCAGTTTGATATCAGTGAGGTACAAACGTGGCCATTTGTACTGCACCTCTTATTAAATTAAGATAGTGTGACAGGAAGGGCATGGTCGTACATACAGACGCAAATTATCATAAAGCTCTGGTTTAGGTCATATATGCATGGCTCCAATGATGATGCTTTCCTCATGAGAGGTTGCTCATAATTTGTAAATTGTTTAAAGTGCAGTACATATTTCTACACCTCATAATATTAACTTGGGACTTAACTTGTGCTTACTTTTTCCAGAAACGAAAGATGGTGGGTGAGTCAACCTCAACACAAGTCCTACGAGACCTGGAGATTTCCCTTCGAACCAACCACATAGAGTAGGTCCCATGTTGGCCTCTGGTTTTATAAACATATGTAAAGTTAAGCATGCGTGATATAATAACAGAGGGTTAAAGTTCAGTGTATTGTATTGCACATTTGTTACCCATGTATGAGAAAACTTTATGTGTACTCAACTGTATTGTGATTTTACAGAACTCTTATTTCATCCTTTTTGTTTGTTTGTTGGATCAGAGTCTGTTTTTTGTTTGTTTTTACAATATTTTTTCTGGTTCTTCATATTCTTTTATGCTGACACATGTTTCTCTGGTACAGATGGTTTTGGTTTGTATCAATCAAAATACTATAGGACTATGGCATGATAGAATAAATACAATGCACTAGTGTGTCAATCATGCATCAGAAGGTTTGAGAAGATACAACGTGATGCTGTCAGTGAATCGGAGGGTTCCTCTAAAATCTACCAAGATATAGACTACAGTCAATGTGGTGTGTGTTGTGGCACAGTGTAGGAGTAGGAGAATCATTAACCTTTAGTTGAATCTGGCAGACAGAACAGAATGGACAACAACCTTTATCAATGGATATTCAGATAAATATTGGTTCAGTACATCCATCATTGACAAGATACTTAATATGCAGTGGGTACACTCCACCTGTCTCAAGCCCTGCTTAATCTGTCCGTGATGGACGTACTGCTCTCTGCCTGTATTTCCAATGAGGAGGGGAACAGTCAACAAAACTGCTTGAAATGAACCTTTCTCTTGCCATCACAGGTTTCTCATCTCAATGCTCACCTTATGTAATGCTGTATACTGTAGAAGCAGTACACTTCTAGCAGGTAGAAGTTTATGTGCTTCCTTGTGGTATATATCAAGAACTCTCTTGTGAAGCCATCTTGTCCTTAGAAGAGAAATAAAGGTAGAAGAGTGAATCAGTAGTGAAAAATCTTTGAATCTGTATATATCACAAAGTGCTTGCTAACATGACACCTGTTGTATTTTGTTATGCTCTTAGGTGGGTGCGAGAGTTCCTGAGCGAAGAGAACCAAGGTCTGGATGTACTGATCGACTACCTCACCTTCAGACTTATGATGCTCAGGTCAGTTCTCACTCACACTCCATTACAACACTTGTTCTGGCCATAGAAGGCTGGTTAACTTCAAGTGTTACAAATATAAGGGTATATTATATTTGTCTTATTGTACTCTACTGTACAGAAATACCACAATAATATACTTTTTTTTATCTATATATCAATGATCTTGGATGTACCTCTTGCCCTGTCCACTTGCATGCTAATGACTCCACCCATCACTCATCCACCCTCGCCTTCTCTGACAGACATGAGCAGCGCATACGAGACAACCTTGAGGATGAGGATGAGAGCAACCGGCAAATGAACGGTCAGTTGAGGGCCACTGTGATGGAGCGAGACTCACCCAGAATGAAGAGAGCCTCACGTCATGTCCAGAAACTCAATATGGGTGACTCTAAAGATGACATTCATGTGTGCATCATGTGTCTTCGTGCCATCATGAATAATAAGGTACTGCCTGTGTTTTTGTCCATATTCTGTCAAATTGAGGTCAGTAGTTGTATTGTTACAAATCAAGTTAGATGGCATTCTCATCTGACATGCTTTACATTGAAAGGTGCAGACCCAGGATAATAACTAATTCAGGACAGTAAGGGGCAAGTCACAGGGGAAAAGGAGTGGCTTTGAAAATCTCTTTAAATATATTACAAACTTACTATTGTATTGTTTGTAATATGGATTGATGCTGTGATTCCTCATGGAAATTTCCTTGAAGGGCTGGCCAAGGTAGAACAGCAACAATTTCTCCATCTTAGTTGTCAATGCTTTAAGATATATATTTTGTATACTTAACCTCAAAAGATAATACAGTATATTTCTATGTTGACACTATTAATATGTTGTCCCAGTTATAAGAATATAATGGACTCAGTCATAACACATATTACAAAGTCATAAATGTTATACTGTATTAACATTGTCAGATTAATTTATTTGTTTTACCTTTTCAGTATGGCTTCAACCTTGTGTTTGAGCATCGAGAAGCCATCAACTGCATCGCTCTCAGTCTCAACCACAGAAGTCTAAGGTCAGTACCAACACCACTTGCATTCTGTAGAACCGTAACATTGTTACTATGATTATTTAAGGCGTCCAGGAGCACAGAGATAATAATGGTAAACATAATCTTGTGAAACTACCATTTTTAATCTTGAAGTCTCAACTACTGTCCATCTAATTTTAAGGGTAACTTGAAATATGGTTGATTTCAGGTAACCTAATACTTGATTCATTCTACACCAAAAGAGTGTTAGAAAGTGCAGCTGCTCATAAATGACTCTAACAGTGATTTTTTCTTATACTGAACAGTATCAGGAGAGTTTCAGATTTGCCTTTCATGTGTAAGGGGTAGGTTATTGTTGGGATATCATTGGTTTTTTATTCCTCCAGGCTGTGCAAAAAACCATGTTATATTTTTACTCCATAATATGGGTGATATGCTTTATGGCATAGTTTGGAGAAATCAGCCTTCTCCATGATTCCAGTTTGCTAAGAATCTCGCAGCTTATCAAAGGTAATGGTGATGTTTTGTATGTAAATTTGCAGAACGAAGGCACTGGTGTTGGAGCTGCTGGCGGCCATCTGTCTGGTGAAGGGCGGACATTCCATAATTCTCACAGCCTTCGACAACTTCAAGGATGTGTGTGGAGAGACTCAGCGTTTCCAGACACTGATGGCGTACTTCACAAATTATGAGTGCTTCCACATAGAGTTTATGGTGAGTCATATAAAAAAAACTGCTTCAGGTATTAGATAATTATTTTTAAAAGTGCAATGTTGAACCACTCATAGATTCCAGGATACTGTACTGTATTGATATCTTAGTGATGGAACTTTTTTTATCTTCTTATGACTATATTTGGTTGTGCCCATTCCAGGTTGCTTGCATGCAGTTCATCAACATTGTGGTGCATAGTGTGGAAGATATGAACTTCCGGGTCCACCTCCAGTATGAATTCACACAGCTGGGCATCGATGACTTCCTCGAGAAGTTACGGCATCATGAGAGTGAAGAATTACAGGTCAGGTCTCTTGACCATATTTAAGTATAATTATCAGAGTTCAATATATTATGTACAGTAATATGTTTTGAATTATGTTGTATTTTTCAGCACAATACATACAGTACATTAATTGGAGGCAATAACTATGCTGTAAAAGTATATGGCTCTGATTTGAATGCAAATATGTAGTATGATTATATATATGCCATTTCAGGTGATTGACACTTCTCAAAAGTAGAGCCCGACTGATACTGTATATAAATCAGATAAATATGAGGATCATTATTTTTGTTTTTCCATTTTCTGACAGATCCAAATCTCTGCATACCTGGACAATGTATTTGATGTGGCAGCACTGATGGAAGACAGTGAAACTAAAACTGCTGCCCTTGAGAGAGTAGCAGAGCTGGAGGATGAATTGGCACATGTAAGTACAGTACTATACTTCTTCAATTTTTTTATAAAATACTGTAGATTATGTGTTATATACTGATAGTCTTAGATGATAATTAGTTATCTTTGTGTAGAATCATGAAAGGTAAAAGTGTGAGTACCGTATTCAAAAGTCTTAATACAAGCAAGAATGTAATGTATAATCAAAAGTACTGATTGTCTTGCAGATGAGTGAAAGGATGTCAGAGATGGAGTCAGAGTCGCTCGCCAAGATGGTAGAGCTGGAGGGAGAGTTGGTCGAGCTGAGACGACAGAAGGAAGATCTAGAGAATGTTCATACACAGGTAATGTCAGCTCTTCTGACACACTACCACAGTTAAGCTAGACAATGTTGTGGTAAATTTCCTTGTTGCTGTGTATGTATTTTTATTTATGCAAGGTTATGTCTGTCATTGTTATGTACTGTATCTCTATATATATTATATAGCCATTAAGTTTCAATCAGGTCTTCTTCCACAGCTTTGCCCGTACTGTATATATATTGGGTTGCTCTTTCTGACAAGTCATCTCCACTCTTTTTTGTGACACACAAATGTGTACATATTTGTTATTTTGACAAAATTTTCATTATTTGTGGTGTTCAGTCTAGCTTTAAAAGATTTTGATAGATAATTGATGCAATATGAAGTTCTGTAGAGGAGTTTGTCATATTTTTCTTTTTTCTAGTGTATCATCAGTAAAAAATAATGTATGATATATGATATGTTGTGCAGGTGCAAGAAGAAGTATCTACACTGCGGCGGGAAGCAAACATGAAAAGCGAAGAGTCCCGGCAGAGGCAATCTATGCTGGAAAAACAGATTATAGAACTGGAGACTTTGGCTCGCTCAAGCACATCTAAAGTTGGTAAGTTCATTTTATATCCCTTCCTGTGGAGAGTTGGGAAGGAATTGCGATAACCCAGTCTGTCTATGTGTGTCAAGCTTGGGGATCTTGTTCCTTGGAATATTCTTATTTAATTACCAATTAGTGTCCAGACTCTACAAATCTCTACACTCAAAAGCATAGAAGCACCATTTGAGGAAGAGCCTTTGTAGTTGATGAGTTACTATTGCTTTATCAGATCAGAGGCATTATATTGTTATTGTACTTTAATTAAAATAATTGGCATACTCTATTATTTGTAGCCTCAGTATTTGCAACTCCATGTATTTGCAAAAGAAATGTTGTTCACACATTTTCACTTTGCAAATGCTTTTGTATATTTACTGTATTTCTCAGTTCGTAAGATGTCTCGTTTCTTCCCAAGAATGTGGCCAGAAATTAGCATATGTCTTATCAAGTGAAGATTGGTGTTATGGTAGTATTTTCAGCCCTTAGATAACCCTATATGTTGAATACAGTTCACATATGACTCAGAAATGCTTTCCTTTCATGTAATGATTTTTTGTAATCAATAATCCATGTATGTTAACTAATGATGATAATATTATGAACAGCTGATGGTGTTGTTGGCAGTGGAAGTGGAGCAGCTGCTGCTCCTCCCCCACCTCCACCTCCCCCTCCTGGAATCTCTACCACAGCCCCACCTCCACCACCTCTACCTGGTTGTCCCCCTGCCCCACCTAAGCTTCCTATGGGGCTGATGGGTGGTCCCAGGCCTCCACCTCCTCCTGGGGCTGCTGTGGCTCCTCCAGACTCCATGACAATCAAGAAGAAGGTCAACACCAAGTACAAGTTGCCAACCCTCAACTGGGTTGCTCTTAAACCTAATCAGGTCAGTCACTGACACATCAGTACACTTTTAGTGCTGTTGACACTGCTGTTCTTGGGATGATTTATGGTAGTTTAGAGTCACTTTCTTCATAATTATTTTATTCCTAAACCCCTATTTATAAAAGATATATCGATTGTCAGAAAATATTGTTGCCAAGTAGAATTTACAACAGGTTGCATAAAGTAAACACCAATGTTTTGCTCTTGTTATTCAGTGATGTGCAACAATGCAATAGTCATTGTGAAAGGCTCCTCATAGAATATAATATGTATGAAGTTGTAATAATGAAAGAAGATATAAACTATACCTAAATGCTTCTTGGCCACTGAATGTCTATTAAACAGTTAAATCAGTTTTATAATATAAGGGAAAATAGATTTTATTAGTCATCATTACCCAAGAAGTAACTTTATGTGACAATTTAATTCTCAGGTACGAGGGACAGTGTTCAACGAACTAGATGACGAAAAACTGTTTAATGTGATAGATTTCTTGGAGTTTGAAGAACAATTCAAGATTGGTCTGGGAGGTGGAGGATGCAAGGCTAATGGAAATGTGTCTGAGGTGGACTCGTTGCATGCATTTGGCAGCAGGCGCAGCAAGAAACTAGAGTTGACGTCTCTTATGGAACACACCAGGCTCCGAAACATAGGTAAGAATTTACCATCAAATCACCAAGGTTGTAAACTTTTTGAACTAGTAATTGTCAGATCACATTTATAAACACTGGGAAAATGTGATGCTATGAAGTGATGGAGCTTGATCACTTGTCCCTTGGAATGCCTCAGATAATAATATAGCTCTGCTGTATTTCTGTAGCACAATTATTGTCCTGATACTGTCATCAAAACCTGTTGTACTGTATTTCAATTATTCAAAATCTATTTGTAAGCTCTCAGATAGGTTACAAATGCAGTGTTAAAATTCTTGTTATTGTGCTGATCCTATCCAGAAGTGAGGATATTGGCATCCTCTGAATCTAAAATACCATGGCCTGTGTTGCATGGATAGGATAATAACACTGATTATATAACATTTCAATGTTCATCACGACCTTAGGCTTTTTACTTCCTTCATCTGATCGACCTGGTGAACATTTTTTCTATTTTTAATAACCTATAGCAACTAGTTCAGCACTTTTTCCATGTTCCTGTATATTCTTTCAGCTATCTCTCGGAGAAAGTTGGACCTACCATTTGATATAGTGAACAGAGCTGTGAACTCCCTGGACCTGAAGACCTTGGGCCTGGACAATGTGGAGCTGCTGCAGAGGATGGTCCCCACTGATGCAGAGGTTAGACATAGTGCTGTAATTAAGAAGAGTCCTGGGCTTCTTGATGAGAGTGACTGGTACAATGACTTCATTCAGTGGCTAATGGAGCCATTGTCTGGGTCATCATGACTTATCTTTCATATGACCCACAGTACTGTGTTTTTATTGATACAGTGAGGTTTGGCTCTGAAGTATGTAATAGATGTAATATCAGTGTGGGTTTGTATCTTGGTTCTATCAGTGGTGTTCATTTCATCTGTTCATTAGGTGGTCATGGAATTGGCCAAGGTAGAAGCCACAGAAAATGGTGTTTACATTACTGGTTGCCTTTAATTTGTTGCAACATTGACACCCACTCTCTGCCTGAGGAAGAATTTATAGGAGAAACAAGACATAAATGAATGAATGGCCACAGATAGTCCTGCTGAAGACTTTGAAGAACAACCAATCTTTGTCTTTACTTAAGATTTGTTTGGCCCCCCCTGGGTCTTTGTATAATCTGTGATATATCTAAGTTTTACTGGTCATAAATCAGATACTTACAATTTATGATATTGGTTATTCTCCATAGTTATAATATTTTTGCCAGTATGTTCATACTATTTTCTGTATGATTCACATTGCCCTACCTTGATTTAGAGATTGATTTCCATATATGTGGTCTATGCAGATCAAGGCTTATCGTGAATATGAGCGTGAGAGGAAGCCCATTCCACAACTGACGGAGGAGGACCAGTACATGTTGAATCTGAGCAAGGTTGACCGTCTCTCAACCAAGCTTCAGATTATGAGCTTCGTTGCTAACTTCTTTGATAATGTGCATATCATCACACCGGTAAGTGTCACTGTTGGGCATACCTTATGTCAGTGATGTCCATTATGCAATAATTTATTTTGTGATGATAATGAATATAAACCTTAAATTTAGTCTTGAAAACTATAAGTCGGTTACTTGCAGATACAGTGGGTGAAATCTCGTATATCCAAAAATCAGTGTGTTTCAATTTACTCGTACTCTCGTATCTTCTTCTTTTTTTTTCTTTTTTTCTATATTTTGCTTATCAGTTAAGACCATTCTGTTCCCTTTAGCTCCACCAGGTATTTAGAAAAACTACCTTGTACTGTAATCACAGTTTTCAGTTGTTTTAGTCATAGATTATCGAGATTTCACAGTATTGTGTGTATTTGAACTACTGTATTGTATTGTAAAACCACAACCACAGTGTACAAACAATATATCAGATCAGTGATGGATTATGCAAGCCCTGCCTGGGCCTCAAACCTCACTGAGACTCATCTCGACACCCTTCAGACCATACAGAATAGAGCCCTAAAGATAATCACAGGCTGCACAGCTACCACACCTACAGACCACCTACACCATGAAATCAAAGTCCTCAATCTCAAGGACCACCTTGACATGAGAGGCACACAAACACCTGCTGCAGCCTCCACAAACCCGCACCATCCACTACACTACATGGCAAAACACCCACACATGCCAAGGAACATCAAAACATCACCCAGTACACGATACCATAAATAAATACTATCATCTCTTACACCCTGCCCACCCCAAACCAGTCTCCAGAATCATATCCATACTCAAATTACTCACAAATCCATCCAAATACTCAAGAACAACACTCAGCTGCATGCACGACCTCCTGACATCCACCCATCTGAATCCTCCTTTACCCGTGAGGACAGAGTCCACCTGGCCAGGCTGCGATGTGGCCACCACCCGGCCCTTCCGACATTGTAAATGCCTGTCCGGGATGCAACACAACACCCCATTCTATTAAACACATTATGGAAGACTGCAATGTACACAACCACACTCGCCAACAACACAACATACACTCTCTGAGGGCACTGTGGGAAAGCCCGGCACAGGCCATGGCCTTCCTCAGGAACTTGGGGCTGCTTGGCCAGACAGCTTGAGGAACTTCAACAACAACATTGGCATTTAGTTTCCTAAAGAATTTCAATGATATTGTGTTTGAACATGTTAGACATTTGATTTATTAAGGATTGGAAAGGTGTGAAAGTAATGGTACAATTTGACTTTACAGCAAGTTCATTCCATCATCACTGCTTCAAGATCCGTGAAGAACAGTGCCAAACTGAGAAAATTACTGGAAGTCATTCTTGCTTTTGGTAAGTATATTATAGAATGATGCAATTCAGGCAGGTCTATAGCCAATAAATAGTAAATAACACTCTTATCTTGATTTCTTCTAGAATCTGTCTAACAAGATATAGTTTTCTGTGCCTTTGGTACCTCTTCTTTTATCATTATATCATTCTAATCCTTTGCCATTGTTTATAACCACCACTCTCCTGTCCACCCCTCCAACTATTGCCCCATGGCTTAGGTCTCTTATCTATCTAAAGAATGTAGGCTATCAAGGGTGGTTTTCCCCAGGGCTTAGTCCTATCACCTACTCCTTTTCATTTTGCTTCAGTAATCTTCTTTGCTGTACTCATCTTCACCTATGCTCTTGTATGCCTATGGTTCCACACTACACTTCACCCGACTTTACAACTGTCAATTCCCACGGCCTCTCGTCAGCTCAATTTCTGTACTGTACTCAGTGTTGCAAGTGGGGAAAATATAAATGTATCCAAAAACGTATCCAAAATATACAAAACGTATCCAAATAATGTAAAATAGTATCCAAAAGGTATCCAATATTTTTTCTTTAAAAAAATGCATTATAGTTAATGAGGAATGTGCTTTAAAATAAGTAATAATTCTTACAGTCTTTTTAGACATCATACGGTTGGCAGCCAAGTTGCTATGTGCTGCCTGGTGATGGACTCACGGAGAATGGTTGTACACTACAAATTTGGAGCGAAACTTAAACTACTGTTTGGGTCTTCCAAGAACATTATTTATTTAAGTATTTAAACCTATGAACGCGCGAATCTACACTCCTAAAAAAAAACGTCCCAAAAGTGCAAAAGAGCGTCATTGTACAGAATGTATTAATTTAAGTGCAATACAAACTATTAATAAAAAAATTCTTTAAACTAAAGAAGCACAAATTATGATAGTACAATATTGCACACTTATTTCTCCATGTCCTCAATGGCAGCCTGTATTTGACTAGCGCCAGTTTAAGAGACATTCCTTTAAAATCCACCAATCACTTAGAAAGATCAACACTCCATGGACCGTGACTCTGTCAGACAAGGCTGCCACTCGTAGGGGATTTCAGCCTAACGTAGGGGGTAGGGGATACCTACGGGGAAAATGGCAATGTGTAGGTGGAAAATGACGATATATAGCCATAATGTAGGGGATTTTTCACACACAAGAAAGACACAAGAAAGTAAAATTCAAATCCAAGTCGACTATCTTCAAACGTAAACGAACACAATTTTATTCTCCCTATTATACTTAGATAAATAGATATATGTCTTCTTAGGCACTCTTAAAAGGTATTCTAATATTTATTGAATGAAAATGGCATGAGTATTGTTATAATTGGTGCTAATTTTTTACGATATGAAGGTGTAACGTTAAAATGATAGAGAAAGAGAGAGAGAGATACTGTATGTGTGTGTGTGTGTGTGTGTGTGTGTGAGAGAGAGAGAGAGAGAGGTATATTGTGTGTGTGTGTGTGTGAAACAGAGAGAGAGGTACTGTGTGTGTGTGTGTGTGACAGAGAGGGAAGATGAATGAAGTACTGTGTGTGTGTGTGTGTGAGAGAGAGAGAGAGAGGTATATATACTGAGTGTGTGTGTGTGTGACAGAGAGAGAGAGAGGAGAGAGGTACTGTGTGTGTGTGTATTTTTCACACCTGTTTCTACAAGGTCATAAATATTGTCACAATCACACCTGTTAATTAATTGTATGGTTTCACACACACACACACATCTGTCACTCACTCTCTCTCTCACACACAGACATCTGGATCTATCTGTCTGTCACACACACACACCTGTCACTCACTCACACACACATCTGTCACTCACTCACTCTCTCTCACACACACACACACATCTCTCTCTCTCTCTCTGTATGTCTGTCACACACACACACACATACATCGCTCTCTCTCTCTCTCTCTCTCTCTCGCCTTGCCACAAATCACTGCAGAGGTAGAGAGGACCTTCTTTAAACTTAATGCTAACAAAACAAAGCTAAGGAATTCCCTAGCTGTACAGACTTTGGAGGCTATCATCAAAACAGCTGAAACCCTTCCATCTCATGTTGATGTTAACGCAAGGTTTGCTCACTTGTATAGCAATGCAAGAAAGAAGTACATGGAGAAATACACAGAGAATGAGAAGACTGAGGAATTTCAGTGATACATGAACTGACAGTACTGTCCATATTTTAATTTTCATTTACACACATGTAGCCTACACTACATACATAATTTAAGTATTGATTTTTGACCGGGGAAAATGAGCAAAAAATCGCTAGTCGCCTGGCAGTGTTTATGCCACATTTCCCCACTCAGTAGCTAACTTGCATACAGTACACATATTTCTTTTAATATTACCAGAGTTTGTTTATTTCATGGAATACCAAAGAATAGATTATTGTTTTATACCAAAAAGTATTTTCTACTAGTTTTGCAATGAAAACATGATAAAAATGAAAAAAAAAACTTTTATTTTCACCTTACGGTAGGCAATAAGTAGGCCACCGGTAACAAGTATTTAAAATGTATTTAGGGAATTTTGATCCAATATTACGAATTTTCAAACTTATTTTAGTGAATTGATGTTTTGAACTAGTGGGAACACTCGGTCTAGGTGTAGTATATTCGGGATGGGTGTAGGGGGAAGTAGGGGAAAATGAGCCCGCTCGGTAGGGGAAATTGAATTTTCAGAGTGGCAGCCCTGCCTGAGTGTCAGAGCTCTACCCTCTCTGCCTCTCATGATCTCATCCCTCCTCTCACCTGAACAGAACGCGTCCACGCGCGGCGACGAGCCCACGGCATGTTTACTACCCAGAGTCCCCGCTCAGCGCTCACGAAACAGTTACCCTATCATTCAATTGGGAGCGATATAGTAATTATGAGTTCTGATTGGTGTTCACTTTTTCGTAAAAAATAATGACTGTGAGCAAATTAATATTAAAAAGTATCCAATTCTTTAATAAAAATAGCAAAACGTATCCATTTTTGTCCTCCTCATTCAATTTCGTATCCTTTTGTCCAGCGTCGTAAAAACGTATCAGTAACATCAAAAAGTATCCAAAGGATACTTTCGTATCCATACTTGCAACCCTGACTGTACTGCTCCCATTTTTAATACATACATGTAAAACTATGACATTTGAGAAACTATTCTTTGTAAGTAACAGGATTATTCTCATGTTTTCTCTTCAAGGCAACTATATGAACAGTAGCAAGCGAGGTCCAGCATATGGCTTCAAACTTTCCAGTCTGGACACACTCTGTGATACAAAGAGTGCTGACAAGAAAATTAGTCTCCTGCACTACATCCAGGACACCGTGCGTCTCAAGTTCCCTGACCTCAACAACTTCGACACCGATCTCAGATTTATTGAAAAGGCTGCTCAGGGTGAGTAACTTAGTGGAAATGTGGCTGTGTGTAAAATACTGATGCCTTTATGATATAGATAAGTAACCTTTCTCAATTGCTTTGTCAGATTATTATGATCCATTTCAGTGTCTTTGGAGAATGTGATGACTGACATCTGTGAGTTGGAGAAGGGAATGGAACAAGCCAAGAAAGAACATGACAGACACCGTGACATGAGGAGTTCTGAGGGCCAAGCAGCCTTGGCAGTCCTCAAGGAATTCCTCTCAAACTCAGAAGACAAACTCAGAAAGGTACATATGGTTGAGCATTTCTTTGCTTTATTTGGAAAATTGCCAAAACAAACTTTTATGCAATTTGATTAGTTTATGTTATTTTTAACTTTTGTCACATTAATTTACTGTTTGACCAATTTGGACATACTAATATATGGTGGTGTTGTTGAAGTTCCTCAAGCTGTCTGGCCAAGCAGCCCCAAGCCCCTGAGGAAGGCCATGGCCTGAACTGGGTTTTCCTACAGTGCCCTCAGAGAATGAATGTATGTTGTTGGCGAGTGTGGTTGTGTGCATTGCAGTCTTCCATAATGTGTTTAATAGAATGGGGTGCTATGTTGCATCCTGGACAGGCATCCACAATGGCTCCATCCAACTTCTTCTGATATGTCAGAAGGATATGTTTCTGGAGACTGGTTTGGGGTGGACAGGGTGTAAAAGATGATAGTATTTGTGTATGGTATTGTGTACTGGGTGTTGTATTGATGTTCCTTAGCATGTGCGGGTGTTTTTCCATGTAGTGTAGTGGATGGTGTGGGTTTGTGGAGGCTGCAGCAAGTGTTTGTGTGCCTCTCATGTCAAGGTGGTCCTTGAGATTGAGGACTTGGTTTCATGGTGTAGGTGGTCTGTAGGTTGGTAGCTGTGCAGCCTGTGATTATCTTTAGGGCTCTATTCTGTATGGTCTGAAGGGTGTTGAGATGAGTGTCAGTGAGGTTTGAGGCCCAGGCGGAGCTTGCATAATCCATCACTGGTCAGATATATTGTTTGTACACTGTGGTTGTTTCTTTGTTGTGTCCAAATGTGCTGGCAAGTGATCTGAGGGCGTTAAGTCTTTGCATGCATTTGTTTTTTATGATTGTGATGTTGTTTCAATGACATAGATGTGTTGTATGTTATGCCAAGTATTTTGTGTGTGTGTGGTATAGGTGTGTCGATTATGGTGAGGTGTGGTGTGTAGCGGTGTTCAGTGTCCCAGTTGGTGAGAAAGGTGACAGTTGACTTGGTGGGTACTATTTTAAATCTGTTTGTGGGGAACCAGGCATTAAGTGTGTTGAGGTAGGGTTGGAGGATGTGAGTGAGTGTGTCTGCATTTCTGTGTGTACATGAGAGTGTTATGTCATCTGCATGGGAAGCTACGTGTATTTGTAGTGTCTGGGGAGTTGGTAGGTCATGCATGTATAAATTGAGAAGAGTGGGTGACAGTACAGATCCTTGGGGGACACCGTTGGTGAAACTTCTAATGTTTGATGACTGACCAGCAAATGTAACCTGGGTTACTCTTTCTCCCATGAAGTTGTGTTGTTATGCATGTTTGTGTTGTATATTTTGTTGTCTTTGTTGAGTGTAGTGGTCTGAAACCATGTTGTGAGGATGCAAGGGGAATGTGTGGTGTGATTAGACTAATGATGAGGAGCTCAGTTACTTTGGAGGGGGTGCAAAGGAATGTGATGGGGCAGTGAGATGAACGTAGTGTGGGATCTTAGTTGGGTTTGGGGATAGTGATGATATTTCCCTGCTTCCAGATGTTGTAAAGAGCTAAAATATCATACCTTTGAACATAAATAGCTCATACTTTCTACTCAGAACTATGTGACACATCAGACAACTTTGAAGTTGTGGGTGTGTGGCTTATTATAGTGACCTGTGAAGAACTATATGGTTGTTTCATATGTTCATATGTTTTACAGGTAAAATGCGAGTCCAAAACTGCCCAGAGTGCCTTTGCTGAAGTGTTGGAGTACTATGGTGAGAGCTCGAGGAGTATGGCACCCAACACATTCTTTGCTATCTTTGTTCGTTTCACCAAGGCTTTCAAGGTAAGTTTACTCTGGTGTGATTATGTAGTGTTCTCGTTGGAGAGTGTGAAGCTAAATTAGTGTTTTTTAAAGTTAGTTGGTGTTTGTTCTGTAACCAAGTATACTGTACAGTATTGACAGAAATTTATCAGTATAGTGTTTTTTGTTCTTGTATGCTTAAACTGATTCAAGCTAGCAATGATACTATAATTGCATTCTTATTGCAGACTGTAGACCAGGAGAATGAACAGCGAAGACGGCTAGAAGCAGCCAGCAGAGCAGCAGCACTGAACCATCAAAAGCAGCAGGAACAGAAGGAGCAGCAGCAGCAGGTGGCGCGCAACAACAAAATCAATGTCCGCAAGCAGCAGGTAGGATGTCTAAATGTGTGTCTGATGGGAATATGGTACTACTCACATTGTGCACAAAAATCATAGAAAATAAATACACTTACCCATTTATTCACTCAGGCAGATAAATAATAATTAAATGTAAAGTCCTTGACTACTATAACTTTTTAAAGATAATTTTATAACTATTGTGTGTAGTGATAGTTACTTGCAATATAGCATGTAATTCTTGCTATAATCATTCAGTCAGGGTAAAGATATCTGTTGTTGCATTACTGCTCTTCATTCTCCTGCAAGGTTTCAGGTAATGGTGGCCAGTATATACATCAACAGAATTTGACTGTGTCTGGAGTTACTCTCACTGACTACATAAGTAGTTTAATATTTCAGACCATCGAGCCTGTTACATGTGCTGATATTTTACTTAAAGACATAGGTTTGTGACTTACAGGACATATGACATTATTTTCAACCATAACTTTAAAAGTGCAAAATTATTGATTTGGTATGAAGCATTAATTATGGAATTAACTTTAATAAGGGTGCAATAACTTTGCAAAATAATTAAGTAAGAGGTACAATATAATATCACATCACTTTATGTGTAAAAATATTATAAGGCATCCAGTATGAAAAGAAATCAGATAAAGATACTTGAAAGGAATGCATGATGAGTATTTAACTTACATATTGGATGTGAGGAAAAGCATAATTATAGAGAAGGTTCTGGATGTGCACAGTTTATTAAAAACAGTAATAGTACAAAATTAGAATCATGTTGCCTCTAAGTGTCTCATTATTGTTTTGTCTTTTCCTCAGGCATATGGAGGCAAGGTAAACTTCTTCATTTCAGTATATATGTGCTTGATAGACTAACTGAAGTGCCACCTTTGGAATATGTGTGAACTCCACAAGACTTGGAGTGTTATGCGTGGACAAATTATTAAACTAGATTACATTATTTTCAATCTTAACACCCAGGCTTGGCTGACACACACGCGATGTTTATCACACAGTATTTTGTACTTCAGTAATTTAGTGTTTCGGTGCTTTCTTTGCATAAGTTGTTTCCAAAGTGTGTATTGTGTGGTTGTCTTAGTCAGTGGGAAATGTTAAAAGGTCTAACCTCAGAGATGAGTGTGATAATGTTAATATTCTGATATCTGTGGTGTTCAGACGTCTCCAAAAGGTGATTCGTAAACTGTTGTCCATTCTTGTTATATCTTACTCTCAAAATATGACAAGAGAAGTTGATACTACATTTTTTTATTGTTTTGTATCTCCAGCAGCAAGTGTCCATTGTCTCATTTACTTATACTGTACAATAATACAGTAGAGTCTTGATAATTCGCATGAGTACCAATTTTATGTATCATTAAGAGTTGGTCTTGATGGCAAGAAAACAGAATGACAAATATTGCTTGGGGGTTGTTCATGTGAAAAATGTCACATATAGAATCAAGGTCTTATGACTTGAAGCTGAACACTGTGCAGTTTAACAGTCCACTCAGCACAAGATTGATCTCGGTGCCTTGATTCAATTCATTGTGTGAACTTGACTCATTTTCCACAGCTAACTCACTTCTGATTGACTTGACCAGCTTACCTATTGATGCAGCATCAGCCATACAATAGATGAAAGGCATATTAATACTGTCTGTATGATTATTATATCCATGGAGTATTCTCTCTTACCTTCCTGTTCTGTTTAATTTCAAACCAAACTTTGTCACTTCTCTTGGTTTGCACAGAGCTGTCAAGTCTTTTTCAAACTTCACTCATTGTGTTTTATTCCTACACTGAATACGATTTCTCTACTTTGTCTGACACTGCTCCTTAAATGGAGTCCTTGTGGCTGGCTCTGTAGATAATGTGTTCACTACTTGAGTGGACAGTTTCTTGGGCATTGATCTGAATCCAGCTGAACTAAGGGAGCAGATATTTAAGTAGGTGCAGGTAGTATATCTTTGTATATATTTCACATGTTGGTACCCTGTTGAGATTTCTCCGATGATGAATGCAGACATAGTTTTCACATTTCATAAACATAACCACTCCAACACAAATAGTCGTTCCTCATGGTAAGAAAAACACTTGCAGTAAGCATGCAAAATCAGTCTATTGACTATTGAGGAGACTTACAGTGTTTTGGTTCTGCTTGGACCCTTTTCAATAGGGCCAAAACATTGCAAGCCTCATCAATGTAATATTGATACTTAGTGGTTTTTACCTTTGTCAAAATCACGGCATTGTGAGTATCTTGCTCCATCGTTACCACATGAACCCCACACACCTGACATTGTCCCCTCCCAACATGCTTCCACAGCCAGCATGGTTAGAGATTTCCTGGCTGTTATTACCCTGTTGAGCACTTACCAGTACTGTACAGTACTGTAGTGCATTATTTGCATATAGAAATTACAGAAAGTTCAGCACAACACTTTTTTTTTTGTTTCACCTCAATTTATTTTTCTTGGCATATCAAGCTTTTTATTCCTAACTTTATCTAATAACTACAGTTTTAGTTGTCATGATACTTTTGCTTCGTTAAGGCTAAATTTAGAATATACTGCACTGTACAGTATTGCATTATATTTTTTCATCCATTGTCATGTTCCATGCCTTAAAGAAATCAGAAAAGTTTGTTTAACTTTCATTTTGTTAGAAAATAAATTTCACATAGTGATGGCATTATGAAGGATTTCTTGTGGAATATTGGGTATGATATCTGCAGTCCATTCAGAACTTGCTGATACTTCTACCCATCCCTTAGTTCAGATCTTGAGTGCTTGTTCTTCCATCTTCTTATGCAGAGTGGAAAGCTTAAATTCAAGCTGTGCATAGGCACTCCTGAATTTTGCCCTGTTGCCCTTGAGAGTGTGGATCGTGCTCTAATTAGTCCCGTGCTGCCGTCCAACAGCTGACCTGCCCCTACCAGCCTCAAGTTCATCAACCAGGACTTTTTCTTTTGTTTCCAAGGTGAACTTTTTCTTTTTCCTTTCCCTTCACACTGGGATGGCTGCTGTTGGTGCAGGATGCTTTGACATGATGAAATAAGTCTTTAACACCCCACACATGGTTACTAATAAAAGCAAGGTAAATTGTACTTTCTTAGCATGTTGGTTAAACAGGTAAGGACACTCGCCTGTCTTTCTGTGTCATCTCGGCCAGTTGCTGTCCTGCATTTTTCTTTTAGTGACATTCGAGGAAACATGAGGTACCAGATTTACATATTATGTATTGAACCATTTCATCTTGAAATCAGTGCTCACAAGAAAAGTTTTGCACAATTCTAAGAATAAATATTCAAAATGCGAATTATCATGACTCTACTGCACATATGCACATATATATACAGTTTAAATGTTATGGCATTATGGTATTCAGTATCAGAAGGTAAATTGTCAAATGCATGATGTTATGTCATTATACTGAGTCAGGATATTTATTAATACTGTTAATAAATAATTGTGTATAGAACTAAATGATAATGGAGTGCTGAAAGATAACCCTTTTATACATAGTGTACAATAGCTAATACACTTTACAGTTTTAATGTATTGTAGATAAGTATGTGCTACTAATTTAAAATTTGCTTGCACGAAGGTACTTTATATACTGTACTGTATTATTTAGAAGTAATATCAGTGTATAATTTCTAGTTCCAAATATTGTAGTACAAAGGAAGTAAAATTTTAACATAATCTTTGGTTCTCATAGGGTAGTTTTACATAAACTACTTATTAGGATAGTATTAGGATAGTATAGTAGAGGTTGATGACATTATTTTGAGTTTGGTTTGACATGTATGGTGAGTGTATTATGCATATTCTGATATGTTGTGGTATGGTACAGGAGGCAATTATGAGTGAGATGAAGGCGCGTGGTGTTGTGGCAGACAAGCGGCTGCTGCCCCAGGAGGACGTATACCATGGAGCACTCGAGGACATTCTCATTGGACTCAAGAATGAGCCTTACCGACGAGCTGATGCTGTGAGGAGGAGTCAGCGCAAGAGGAATGAGAATGTCCGGCTCTCACGCACACTCGATGATATGGAATTTTAGGTATGTTGTGTATCTTATTAACTGTAGACCTCAAAATCACAATGTTGTAAGCTCTGTTTCTACGAATTAAGAAAATTTACAATTAAGGTTTGGGCTTGATTTTTCATTACTTTATATGAATAACAATAAAAGAATATTACTTACCCTCTGGGGATAAGGGGTCCTTCACATCTGGTGAAGGGACGCACGTGTCCGGTCCGGGTTGTGAAAGGGGACTAAAACGGGCTGGGCGGTTGGGCTTGTGACCCTCCCACGTAAAAAAAAATTATGGCAACGGAAAACAATGACTTGCCTCGGATTTGGACTGACCCTAAGTTGACAACAACGGACTTCCAATTGGCTATGCCAGTTGATGGAGGACAGAGGTGCATGGAGCCGATTCATATGTGGCCACCCTTTCGGGGATTGAGGCATATATCAATAGATAGATACTTGAAATTTCTGAATGCTATAAAAGGCATGAAAATGACGTAATATTATATGATATCTTTTTTATTAGTATGCCCCAAATTAAGAAAATATTAGATGAATAATGGTTATTTTTGTTATACTATCTTGTATTTTAAACCTTGACTTTCTCCAGGCCTGTGACCATAAAAAATTGTTGCTGAATTCATGGAGCTGTTCAATAAAAAGTCAAGACACTACAGTACCATCAGCCTTTCTCACCTGTCTTCTTTCTGAAGAAAGTGTTTACTCAATTGATATTCCAAGTAAAATTTATACCTTGTATTACTGTATATACTTCACTGTCATAGAAATATGTAATGACACTTTACTTGTAATTTTGTGGATTGTTTATGAAAAAAAAGAATAGTGAAGAGTTTCGAATATTTATTAAGCATTTACTCAAAATAACAAAAACAGTTGATCAGGCATTGCTTTATATAAAAACATTGTTATTTATCAGTTAATTGACAGACTTGCCTGAAGTTGGCAAGTTATGTAATAATATGATTATACTTTGTTAATCTGTTAATTAATACTTATGTCAAAATGGTTTTTGTTGCATATTTATAAACAGTAATAGTGTGTGTGGAGCAATGTGTGATGTACACAACTGGTGCCTGATGTTGGTTGGAGTGAATCAGAAACTGGTGTAGATTACATCAGCAATGAACTTGAGATAGATCTGATAGTACAGTACAGTAAATTCAGATTGTATATATTGTTTCATGACTTCATAATTAGAAGTTTCCAATAGTTTAATAAATATTTTTATAATTATAGTGCTTTGATAGATACCATATACAATATTTTCAGTAACTTTTATAATTCATAATACAGGGAAATAATTATAAAAAAAATGTTACATCTACTTGAATAAAGCTCTCACTCGATTTTGCTGGGCACCACAGTCAACAGATTTTGGAGGATCCACTCCATTACAGTACCCAGGACTATGAATTGGTGTGTCCATAATAGGTTGGAGAATTTTTTTATTATGAACTGAGAGGAACGTTATGAGAAACTATTTGTGTTGACAGTATTTAATGGTGTCAGGCATTTTCAAATTTATTGTTAGTGTTATCTCTGTATTCCTTTATGTGTTTCTGTCTTCATACTGTCAGTTGTCCATGACAATGTAAAATTTCAGCGGGTATTATTTGGATAATTTGCTTACTGGCATGAATTTTGGAAACTACAGTACAGCAATACACAACATATTTTGTGTACATGTATAGCCTTTGTTGCATTATCAGTGGGCATTATTTTGAGTAAAATCTAGAAATGTTTTTATACACTTAGAAGTGGATATCACTTGAGTTTTCATTTTAAAACTATTTGACAGTGGAATTGCAGAGTCCATTAATTTTATACTACTGTGACATGTACAGGAGAAGAAATTTTTAAGTTTAATGTATAGGTAAATCCTTCAGTTAAGTTAAAGGCAAACTTGAAGCAATTGTCCATCTGCCTGACCTACCCACCTCTTCTTCCAGTTTCCACTTTTACCTGATACTGTAATACACTCCCTCCCAGGTGGTCTGAGATTCAGTGACTTTCTATAAAAGGGATTTAATTGGAAATATATATTTTGTTGTTTCAATTGAAATGAAATGCAAGTTATGGACAGCTAACTCTAATTTTTACTTAAACCCTCTCTCTCTCCCTCCCCTATATGTAATGTCTTGTTTTGTGGTTCCTTTGCTTTGTAAAATAGTGTCAAAATGTCTCTGGTGCATGGCACAAGGGTTTAATTTATCTCTCTTTTTTATGAAAGTTAAGAGGATGTAGCATTAGGAAAGTTCTCCAACTATAGGACTACTACCAAGCTCATTATTTGTGAGCAAATTTCAATTTCCTTGAAATCTCCATTAGTCGTCAAATATTTTATGTTTATATAATGCAAGTAGTGCAGAACTGTGATTTTCTGTTAAGCAGTGATTATTATCACATTGGTAATGATGAACTGCCATATTCTAATTTGTTACATTGTCTTAATTGTGTAATATGTTTTTCTAGTCTTCTGTAACTAAATGTCTGCAGCTGCAAGGTCTAGCACCCGGTGGTTGGTGTAAAGTACTTTGATATTGAATTTCAAGTGATATCTTCCAACAGGGTATTCTTTTAAATTCAAGTACCTTATCTTCAGCTTCAGTGATACTCCAGTCATGACAGCCAATTTTAAACCTTGACCATAGAGCAGTGAATATTGACAGATGTTTGAGCTGGTCTTGTAAAGTTCTCATGTTGTGCCTTTAAAATATAGCCCCTTAAATCAACATCAATATGTATCTCCTAAACAAGCTGATTATCTATTCAGTCATTTAGAGAAATATTGTAGGGAAGACTACAAGTACTTACTTTCCAAGTACTGTAGCTTCATTTCCTAATATTGATTCATTTATAATTGTTATTTGCTTTTCTAGCTTCTATTTTTTTGCAATTAATTTTTTTGGATATTTGTAATTGATTAGAGGCCTCAATTAAACCACTGAATGGCTTCATATAAAAATTTGTTCAGCAGAAATATGTTACTTTACAAATCACAAAAAACTTTATTTATGAAATTTTTATGATGATAAAAGATTGAATTTTGTTTTATTTACCAATATACTCACTAAAAAAAATACGCATCTCTATCTTTTATCATAGTTGACATGTTGTTCCACTGGCCACTCTTCAATGACTTTTGCTGGTCTGCAGACAGTCCTATAATGTCCCATATATTCAGTCTTACATTTGAGTTTTCAATATTGGTTATATATTTAGAAATTATAATGTACATAATTGTATATATATATAATGTTGTAAATCACATATAAGATATGCACAGGAATACTCACTGTATATAGATTACAAATATGTATGAAAATTGTATAGATTACAATGCTAAACAAATTTTGTGTGAGATGGAGAGCAATAATTCATCTTCATTGTCCAAAAAAATCACCCATAAATTTTTTTTTTGTGTATGATGGGTAGAAATCCCTGAGAGTCCTCCTGTGGCCCACTCGGACAACAGGCTAGTACAGTACAGGGAGAAATCACTCATTTTAAGCAGATTGGCCTATAGAGAGTATTGGTAAGCAGGAATCCAGTGGTTCAAAGAATAAGCAGTGTACAGTGTATTTCAATTGTTCACACGTTACATTCATCATAATGTTTTGAGAGAAATGTGTACAGATAGATATTCTATGTAGTGACTTGAAATGCCTACCTATTCTCATCCTCTCAGTTTTGTACTTGGAAAGTATATATTCTGGATTCCAGAATGCTTAAGAGGGTGGTAGAAAAGATTATAAAAGGAGATACAAAATCATGAGTTGATATTCAGTGATTCACTTTTAGTGGAGAGGATTGATGACATGCAGTATTTGGAATTATAATATTACAAATAGCCAAAAAATTGCTTCATATGTGCCTGCATTAAGTTTCAATTACAGTATTATACACTGAAGATGAGACTTGTGATGATAAGTTTGTCATGTAAAAATCCATTTCTCTGAATGAAAGATATTTGAAAATGAGTTGCAGTGAATATGATGAACTGGACACCACCACCACCAGTGGAGGACTCTTGGGGAGGCTTCGAGGTCAGGAAGCCAAACAAGATAAATATTCCTATTTACACATTGTAATGTGCAAGTTACAGTTATATCTAGCTTATTTTTTCTATACTGATGAAGGTAACTGCTATAAAGAAATAAAAGATAACAGTTTCTACTTTTAATTTTATGTTCCTTAAAGTTGTTGTTGATGTTCTCCTGGGGCAGAATGGCCTGTCCCACAGACCCCCGGTACTCTCTAGTCACAGTGAAAAAAACAAATTAAAATAAAGGAGTGGCAGTATGGCCCTATATGCCTGGGCTACCGAAGCACATCCCAGGGAGATTGGACCAGGGAGTCTGGGGGCCTCTGACTGCCAGGGAGATTGGAGGGAAGGTCTGATCCCACAGCAAGTGCTGTGGACCCCAAGTCCAAGTTACCGCAAGCGCTGCAAGTGGGGCTGCACCTTCCATGAGACCAGTCCTGAAGGGACCATAAAGGGGAAGGGAGTTCAGACTGCTGCATGCAAAGGGATAATGCACCCCTGTGTGGTGGCAGTCCACACAGCAGGAAAAAATAAAAAACCTCCGGTTGCAGTACGACTCGCGTTCATTTTTAATCCATGTGGGCAGATCTCGTCAAATCCACTAGAAATTGACCAGATCCTACAACAATCATTTTTCTAGTCCTGTGGGGGATGGCTAGTATTCACAGAGAATAAAGTCAGCCCCCTGTTCCTTAAAGTATTTCATGGTGTTAATCCATATTTGGTATTTTACTCGGACTCATTTTGAGTGCTTCCCAGTTCTAAAAATTTCTCGTACTGATACCTTTCAATAATTTTTGTGCACCATATACAGTACCTCATACTTCCATATGCCTCATGTTAACTTCCACACCCAAACCATCAGTATCTCGACCACACATGGAGACCTATACTGTACAAAACTTCTTAGACCTTGTAGCAGAGAGCTACAAGTCGATAAGGGAAAGAGATCGGGTAACATTGTACCATGGTAGTGACAAATTTGTTGGCTCAGGCCAATACCTACTTTCTGGTGGCATTGTGCTCATTTTTTGACAATGCTGTTAATGTGGTATGCTGTGTTCAGCTGTATTTAATAGTTTGCTCCAATTTTGGGGTAATTGTGTGACTTACCTTTTCTGCCTGTGTCCCATAGGTGGGATATTGCATACTAGGATGTGGGCAATACATTAAAGATTTTGGTGCCTATTCTGACCTAAGCTGATCCCTTTTCTCTCTTCAACTGTCCCTCTTTCCCTTCTTTTTCCTTCGTATTTGCTGTCCCACCTCTCTATCACCTTCTTCCTTGTCCTACAAGGTATTCCAAGCCTAGAGTGGTCCAAGGCCAATACAGTATTGGCCTTGGGGTGGTCTACTCTCATCCTCAAATAATATTCCCTTTGTTGTTACTTTTACAAGTCCGGGGGGATTGCTGGGTCAAAAGAAATTGGTTGATGGAGGCCTCTTAGTAAGGTGGAAGGAAATGTTGGGTAAGGTAAACCTGTGGCTGTAATGGGAGGGGTTGGGGAAGCAGTCGTCAAAAGTTCGCACTAAGAGAACCCTAGCCATTACTGATTTGTACAAGCCATCACATTAAATTCCTGCTCTGGTTCTGATTAAGTTAGAGGTGAGCCTCGTGGACTCGTAGTTTGTAGAAAGTGAATAGAGTTTGGGAGTGACCGGATCTGAATCTAAAACCAGAAAAAATTTCTTATGTACTTGTATGTGTTTCTTTTTGGTATTTATTGAAAGAATTACCGTTTTGTAACAGTGTTGCCAGATCTGGTACTTTACCACGGTTATTTTCCGGTAGTTTACCCAGGTTAGGTCCCAGTAGTTTGCCCAGGTTAGGTCCCGGTAGTCTGCTGTGGTCTAGGTTAGGTTAGGTAAAGTCAGGCTAATTTCAAAATGCCCCATTTGAATGGAAATGGGGCATTTGCGGAAGAAATGCCACAGAAGAAAATAGTCTTAGAATGGTCTAAATAAGTGGGTAATGAAGGTAGAAAAACCGTACGCAATAACGGTAAATCTTTCAATCTTTACCTTGATTTTTTATTATTATTTTTAAAGGCTGAGGATAAAACATCGGGGTATTATTACAGAATAACTGGGTTTTTGGCTAGGATCGCGCAGTGTTACCAGATCCGGCTAGGTCCCGGAAATTTGCCCCAGTCACTTTATGATAGTTTACACCGGTTATATCCCGGTAGTTTGCCCAGGTTAGGTCCCGGTAGTCTGCTGTGGTCTAGGTTTGGTTAGGTCAGGTCAGGTAAGGTCAGACTAATTTCCAAATTATGTTTGTAAAACGGGGCATCTCCGAGAGAAACACCATAGATGAAAAGTGTGTTAGAATGGTCGATAATATACAATATAGTGAACCAAGTTCTTCTGTAAATTTACCAATATCGGGGGCGTTCACGACCTTATGGGTGGAAAGATTCAGCCTTGGAGGATTAAAGTCTCGGAGTGTTCATGTTCGTAACGCAACAGAATTAATTAGTAATATGTGCATATCCCTGTCTAGGCTGTCTGAGAGCCTGGTGAAGCTCTTGGCCTTGACAGTGCTAGATTTGAACGTGATGCGAAGTATCAAATTATTGCCAACCTACAACTCGAGTGTTCCAATCGTGGTTCCAATTCATTAGTATAAGGACATGTATCCTAAGTGCCATCCTGAAATTTTCATGTTATAATTATGACAATATTGGATTATTGGTAAAGTGGAACCAGCACAGCTAGATTGCTATAGAACACACCCTTCTCCAGCCCTGGCCCCGTATAGGCTTATTTCTGGGCTAGAAGGGTCTATTCCGTGAAGATCATCAGAAGTAAATATAAATTCAAATCTGGCGCTGTACTGATATGGGAGTCACCTGGTGGTGGCCTCCAGAGGCAGTGACCCGCTTCCATTTTTGCTTTCAAGGTACAAACTATGCATTTTGAGAAGCCATTCTTGAACCCTGTATAGGACCTACTGTAGTGTAGATATGCCAGTGTGTTTACATATCAAGCTACAGATCATCAATTCAATGCCCTAATTATCCTAATACCTATTTCAGGGATATCATTTACTAACAGAATAAAGCCACTCACCACCCGTTTCCCTCTAGAAATTTGTCTGGTAAAATTGTTTTAATACTTTTATTTATTCATTTTTAAGCAGAAAATATCATGGAAATTGATATCAATGGGGATGGGGGGTGGGGGGTGCAAATTTGCTGTATGTTCATGAACAAATTAAGACTAAAGTTGAAGACCACCTGCAGGAACGAAAACGTGCTGACCTTCTTGATTAAAAATTCTTTTATTCACAATGGATCCTCGGTTTGAATATTGTCAAAAGTACTTTCAGAACGCAGAATCGGGTACTAATGAAGACTTCTCGGGTATCGGACATTTGTTATTGGAATCCCTGCAGCTTTTCCAATCTGAGTAAGACTGTACGTTTTTTATGTTATTGTTGAGGGTATGGTGTGGTGTACACGGCCGGTGTGACAAGGAATTTGACTGATATATCGTTTGTCCCCTACTGTACCTGTGTGTGTAGGCTATATGTTTGTATGAGTGTGTTCTAGAAAGTTGAATGTGGAGGTCGCTACAAAACCTCAGCTGCCTCACAATTACATCGACCATTTACATTGAACAGGTTTGCACAACAAGAGGGTTACTATTAGGCTACCTCTCCTCTCGTCTTTAAATATAAAGTAATTGGCCTACATAAGGTATATACGTACTCTTTGGAGTTTCCCTAATGATCCACGTAGTATATATATATATATATATATATATATTACTTTCGAGAATGTATTTGGAAGGAGCTATATTTTTATCTTCTGTATGACATAGCCTATAATATATCCTATCTATAAGGTGGTCCGAAAGTCTTGTCACCTCCTACCATACACTTGCAATTGGACGAGCCATTTGTAGGGGTGACAAGACTTTCTGACCACCCTATATATATAGCTTCTGTATGTCCTATCAGTTTGCTTGTTTGTAGAAATCATATACCGTTTATCAGTAAGTTTTTTTTAATGAAAAGTTGAAAACCTTTCCTTTGATATAGAAAACTGTATCAATATATATAGGCCTAATAAGTGATGTGGATCTTCACTGTCCAGTCTCTATAAAAAAAAAATTCTGCATTTATCACTACATTTGGAAGGACCGTATATTTACGTTCCACTCGTCCACAATTCTACTTTTAACATGATATTATAGGATATATAATAATCAGTTATAAGTTATTTTAATTATTGTATTCAGGGAGAAAAGCCTGTAACTGAGCTTTACCGACTCCTGAATGAGCTGGAAAATCATACAATATCATACATTCTTAAAAAGGAGGTTGCGTCGATAAAGGGAGGATGTGCGACCTTTTTTGAACCTGGGGGGAATGTAGATGAGAGTGAGGATGAGGAGAAAGTAAGGGGAGAGTGAGTAGGTACGGGGTCGTAAATGTATGGAGCCAATAATGGGGGGGGGGGGGGAGATGCATGGTACACGGGTGGCCAGGTGGGGACACGTGATGGCTGTTCTAGAGACACTCAGAATACCAAGGAGAAAGATGGCGGGGTGTTACAGGCAGAAGGGAGGAAGAGGAGGAGGAGGAGGAGGAGGAGGAAGAAGGGCTACTATAGGCTCTGGGGGAACAAGGAGCTTGATGGGGTCATGAAAAGGAGAGAAAATTTAGATAAATAATAATAGGGGGTGGAGTCGTAGAAAGAGTTATAACTTATAGCTTAAGTAGAAAGGATAGAAGGAAGCAATTAAACAGAGAATTAAGAGAGGGAGGCAAAGAGGGAAACAACTGAGACACAGAGAGAGAGAGGAGTGAGAAAAATGGGAGAAGTATAGGATGAAATTAGGTCATGGATTAATGTAGAGGAGGAGAAAGAAAGGATGAGATCGTGGAAGAAGAAAGATAACAGCTGGGGTTGGAGGTTAGAAGAAGGACATTGGTGAGGGATGGGGTCATGGATGGAGGAAGTCATGCATAGGAGGAGGAGGGGGAGGGGGAGTTGGGGAATGGAGGGAGGGAGGGAGTTTCAAGGAGGGGGAAGAGGAGAGGGAGTTGGGGCATGGAGAGAGGCAGGGCGGGGATGAGACAGACAGAAGGTGCTCGCCATTGCTATCTTAACCACCACCACCACCACAGCCACACCACGTACCACTACCAACACTAACACAGCAACACTACAGCTACACTCAGCACCACTACTACACTCACTGCAACACCCATGTAACTCATAAATACAACACCAGTAAACCCATCACATCAAATTTAGTTCCCAGTTTTCTTGTGCTGTATAATTTTCGAGTGAGTGAAAGAAAAAACAGAGCCGCATTATTACATACCGGTACTTATCTTACATACTTATCTTATGTTGCTCGCATTTAATGAACTTTGATGTCGGAGAGCCTTTTGTTTTCATCCTGAGTCCCATATGCAGTATAGTTGATAGAGTTTATTCCACAACAGAGCAGATATTGACTTGCAAGGGAAGTGTTTCGTGACGTGCATGTTCCATAGAGTTATACTCATATAGGACAATACCTTATAGACTCGTGCTCTGTGATCAGCTACAGAAATAATAATTGTGCGTATATTCATTATTCAAAATTATTTTCATCGCCTTCTAAGTTTGCAGCCCCTTCACTCTCCCTAATCAAACTGGATGCCCCTTTGTTGAGGGGGGCGCCAGCTCCCTTCATCGTCACCCGCAAGCGTCCGGTAATCATCTCAAACAACCTCTTCAATCTTGAAGGACTGTCTTCCAAGAGTGAAGATTCCTTATCCAAGAGCGCCGAGTCCTTATCAATGGCCCCTAACGCCCCTGAAGGCCCTGTTGGGGACCATGGTGAGACGGAGGCTTTACTGACCACATCCACAACAGACGAAAATCATCCACCAACTGAAACCCCGACCTGGCCCACGCCTACCGCCCCACCTACGCCCATAGCACGCCCGCCCTCACACCAGGATGACTGCAGGGAGGGCGAGGAGGCCACGGGTGGAGGCGGGAGCAGCTCGGATATACCCAGATCCAATTCTACCGCAGGCAGGAAGTTCATCAGGTTGATAAAATATACGTTGTATAATTATATTGTATATATATAGTTACTTGCAGTCTCTTCAGACCTGGGTACTTCCACACTCTCTTTTTAATTCTTACACTCTTCCCAACACTCAGTCCACCCTTTTCTTTGTCACTGCATTGTATTCAACATTTCTGTCCACCTTTTTTCTGACAAATTCTGCTTTCTCAGTCATGTTAACTCCACATCCCTTGTCACTGCACTCCTCTAACCCACCCTTCGTCCGTTTTACCAATATACTTAAACCTGTCTGTGTATTATCTTGCTGATTCTTGTATACATTAGACGGGACTGTTCCCTAACTTTCCTTATCTCCTTAGTCCCTATATTTATCCCCATCTCTTTTATTTCGGTCCTGTATCTCCGCCATCTCTCTTTGGTGTATTTCTACATCTCATCCTGACTGTCTCTGCATGATCTCTGTCCTTGTTCCTATTTTTGTCTCTATCCCTATATATTCCTGTCCCTGCAGTCATGTTATAACTTTTCCAGCTCTCCCCTCCCGCGCGTGTGGGTGTGTGTGTGTAACAGGGAAAGTGAGTTATTTAGTATTTACTGTCTGCAACTACTGTAAGTCTGATAGCCATCTGTCTGTTTATTTGTATTTGTGTAACAAAATATCTAGAGGGCGGATGATTATCCTAAATATCTGTGGATATTTTGTTGATGATTGCTTCCACATCATTCATTCCGAGACAGAAATTTGATGATTTGGTACCTGCACAATTTTAAATTGTAATGTTGTTACATTCCACTGGAAATTGTTTAAGACCAAATGAATTGTAGGAGCGTTCTTCAGCCACGTGATGTGCTTTACATAATAAAACCCTGGCCGTAGGAAGGCGGGAGGGGGGGGGGGGGCTGAGAAATGGAGGGATAACCTCAGTATTAGGTGACACAAATTGAAAGTGTTTTGGAAGGTGCATAGAGAATATCGCTGAGCTAGTAGCATACACCCCATGAAAGTAATAAGTTCATTGCCGTGTTGATTTATTTACTGTACTGTATTTCGATGGACATTCTTTTCACTGAGGTAATGGGCCCTTTGTAACCATGCATTGGAGCCCCCGGCCTATAGTCTACATAAAAAGTATTGTGAAAAATTATAAGAGGCGCGTGAAAGGAGACTCCGAGACCAAATCATTCTTAGAGACCCAAATATGTCAAGGTCAGACCTACCCCCCTCTCCTATATAGATACCTCATTTAATTAGTCTGTCCTCGTCAGCGTTCGTCCTCCTTGCCCTTCCTACTTGTGAAGGTCTCCTTAGCCTAGCACCCTTTCGTATACATGTCAGCATCTCGACAAGACTCTTATGTGAATATAATTATGTTCCCATAATTATTTCTTGCACCTTTTAAACACTGATTTTTTCTTTAGAATAGACTGTTTTTAGCTTGCTTATCTTTTCCCACCTCAGTTCTCCCTTGTCTAATACATAAATATATACCGGCCTCTACTTTGATTCTAGCTTTCCGTATAGTATGCGTTCTACAGCCCTCTTACCTCCCCCCACCTAGATTCCTGAACGTACCCATCCCCCGGCCCCCACCCTACGGTTTACTGGGCGAGTGTGCACATGACGTGAGCCACATAACATCAGCTTTCTAGCGAGAATGTCCTTCCATTTACGACGTCACACCTGCACCTGACTCGACTCGTATGTTGGTGCAGGGACGTCAGAACTCACAGTGCCTTACAGGGGTTCTATATGGCTTTCGATCCACGTAGCCTAGTGCACGAGAGTCCTTTATCCGTTCATTACAAGGACATAATTATAGTTAATAACAGTAAGCTACCAGGTATATATTGTACTTGGTTAATTAAGTACATTTTATTAATTTTGTTAAGGATGACACTAGACCATTTTTATTAAAGCTTCCAGAGAAAGGAGGTCAAGTGAACAACTATAAAGAGATGTTATAAGTCGAAAGGTGTTGCTTCTTTGCATCCCACAGCGGATTCTAGTGCTATAATTTTTTTAGTAGGGAAATGAAAGCTCGAATACTCTTACCTCTCTCCCTCTCTCTCTTTAAATTTTTGTTCTATCTTTCTTCTGTCCTTCCTCGCTCTGCTTGCCATGGATTCTAACACAAAATTAATATTCTCTCTGTTGGATGACACATCCAACAGAATCTTGAATAAAGGTCACGTCGTTGTTAAATGGACATGATGTTTTGAGGTGAATTGTAAAAACGGAGGTGCAGCCGTAAATATTACTGCATTTGGTTTGCTCTTGAAAGTTGAACTGAATTTCATAACCACAGACAGAAAATGTACAGGGTAGAACTGAATATTAATGAATAAGTGATTGACTGAAGGGGTAGTAAACATGCAGGTATAGGGGAAAGAATTGTGTGTTTACCTAGCTTAGGGCAGTATGCAAGAACATTGGTGGTGTTGACGATGGCGTGGTACTGGTACGATGGCTCTGTTGTTTGTCTATGGAGCCATCGTACCGGTACCACACCATCGTCAACACCGCCGATGTTCTTGCATACGGCCTTTAGTATGGTTGACAACATGACGTGCACGTGTGTGTGTGTGTGTGTATTGAGAAGGTCTCAATGTGTGTGTGTCCTCATTATATCAAGTTACTGGTGAGTGGTGACGTCTCAGTCAGTTCATCAAGGCTGACCTAAGTACAATGTGTCATGGTATTCAGTTGGAGACTTAGAGGTACAGTAGTAAATACGTGTACAGTTGTCACAAGGAATTCCTACGTACATACACGTCTTGTTTGTAATCACTTACAACAATGAAAATGTTAGCTAATTTAAGACTGACCAACATCAATAAAGCTGCTGACAACAGGACCAGTACTGGGTTTTTACTGTGACAGGAGGATGCACACTTAATTGGGAACACAAGGAAGATAATAAATTATATTGTTATGACCTGTTGGCTACTTAATGGTTACAGTTTACCAGTCACATTCACGTTAGAACTTAGTTGATGTTAGTCATTGGTTCGTTATACCCAACAGCAATTATACCTTATACTACCTTTGTTTTAAAATTGTTAAAACACATCAGAAGAAAACACTTAACTATTATACAGTACTGTATATACAGTGTTATAGGAAGAAACTTTTTACCCATTTATATTTCAACAGGTGGGTTGGTGTACAGAGTGGCAGTAAGGATGAGAGTGAAGGAGACTACAATGGTGAAATTCCCACCCCAGCTTCACCCACAATTGTGGTCTCAACTGAAGAAGATGACGCCACAGAGGTTTTACACGACAATAATGAAACAGAGGCCCGTAGTGTGAGTATAATATGAACAGTAATATACAGAATACTGTATGTTTGTGTGGGTTGTTGGATGACTTTGAATTATATTTTTTTCTCTTCTTTATAGGAGTACTGTATATTGTGTCATAGCATTCCACTTTTAGTCCTGCCAGTATTTGAGACATGAAACTGTTCAACAAAGGTGGACAAACAAGTGATATGCATGTCTGCAATAGATGTTTGCTTATCTTGCATGCATTTTACAAGTAATGATTTACTAATCTGAAGGCTACTAATGGAGATATGTGTTCTGTTGTAGTATTCTCCTGGACCACCTCCAACCCCCACCAGTTGTTGCAGTGATCGCCTTCAACCAGATAAGACATCGTGAGTATGGAAAACAGTTTTTTTTGTTACTGTGGTTTCATTTTATAGACATTTTCCATACTTGCATGTGTTATCTTCATTCTTGTTGATGGCATTTTTCTATGAGGTTTGATTTAGAGTGTTCACACTATAGTTAGTTGCTTCACTAATAGGGCATTCTGAAGCACCTTATTTCATGAAGAGATCTGTTCCTTCTCCACCAGATTGAACATGAACATGTCATCGCTAGATCTACCAGACTCTCGCCACCCATCATTTGACTATACAGCCTACCGAAAGACTCGCCGGAACTCCATGAACGAAATCTTCCAACGGATGGGTGGCAGCCAGACCAACTTGCAGCCATCACTCCTCCCTCTGACCAATCACCACAGCTTGCGGCGTTCCTCCTCACGCAACAGTCTGGATCCATCTGTTCTCAACTGGAAGCAGGAGGGAAAGTCAGTGTCCCCCATAGTCCTTATCACAAGCATGTTCATATATTTGATCTCTAATTACAGTAGGCCTATATATTGCCTCACACAGTTAATGGTTAGTACTGTATGATCATCTTTCAGTTTTTATGTGTCCTTTGCATAATCAAAGCCTATTAGAGTTGGAAAGGCAAATTAGTCCCCTAATTTTATCATTCTTTATTTGTAGCCCACACAGAGTGCACGAAGGGCAATTTTATGCTATTGTATGATTATCTGTGAATGAATTTAATGTGCATAGGGGAGCTCTTATGAGTAATATTTGTTGTGTTCCAGTGACTCCTTGATTGCTGCAATAAGTGCTGTGTATGGTAAACTGTTGGTGGTGATGGGTATGGGTATCCCTGTAGCTCAGTTCATCACACATGAAATACCTGGCTCCTTTTACAATGTAAGTGTAACTGAAATAGGTAGAAGTATAATCTTTTAGATGATGGTGCAGTTGAGTATGAATCCAATTGGCATAAACTTTGAGTAGAGTACCTATATGTCAAAATTAGATGCTTGCTTCTTAATGGTCTTGGTAATTTTCCACAGCTTAAATGGTTATATTACCTTACAAATGTAGGGAAAGGTAACACTACAGTAGCTTCTTAAAACTGTACATGATGAATCAGACTAATTTTAAAGAAAACTAATTACCAGGACAGTAGTTTTGTTATATTTACAGTATAATATGTGTATATCTTTGCACAGGGCTTCTATCTCTACCTGTACATCGGGTCGATTGTCTTCTTGGTGTATGCGTACATGTTCCTCCTCCAGACCGTCCCCCTTCCATCCTTTAATATGAAGGCAAAACTCAAAGCTTTAAGTAAGTAATTTCTTGCTGTTCTGTTGTAGGAGTGTTCTCTGGTAAGTCACTGGGATTCAGAGCAGTATAAAGTAGGCCTAGTGTTAGAAATGATAGCCATCACAGTAGATAATCACAGGCTGCACAGTTACCACACCTACAGACCACTCACACCATGAAACCAGAAGTCCTCAAAATCAAGGATCATCTTGACATGAAAGGCACACAAACACTGCTAACACCAAATGAAGCAAGCTAATATTTACTTTCTCATCTATTCTCACATGCTCCTTTCTCATACACTGAACATAACTTATTTGGTTGACTAAGCAGCTTACTGTTGCACTAACAACTCCCAGCTTGCTACATATTTCACTCTCACAGGAAACTACATGGGCTTGTCTCAGTTTAGTGTAAGCAAGCTGTTACAACGCCTCCGTGCAGTCTTCAAGCTTGAGGCCACAGGTATTATGTGACTGTCATTACTACCTACATTTTGGTTTGGGATTTGTGGTAAAATATTTCCTGCTTATCATCAGCCATGCATACATTATTCTGGACCATACAGTACATAAGTAAAGTATTCTCACCAGTATCACCATTACGTGGTGAAAAAGCACATCAATATTACACAAGCCAAGTGATGAACTGACATCTGATGAATGTGGATGAGATTAATTTGAATAATTAATTAATATTCTTAGCTATCATTAACATACTATAGTACATATTCCTTAATTGTAACTTATAGTTAGATAAATTTTTCATAAAAATATATACTTAAAGCTAACCCAACAACCCCAGAACGTATGGCCAGTGGAGACTCTAATGCTCATGGGAGTGAAGTTGATATAGAGAGTGATCATGGGTCGACCACCGGTTACTTCCGCAAACACAAGTACGGCCTCGCTGAAAATCATGGCTCCATGTACCTTAAGATGGGCGCTGTTTGTGAGTTTTTATTTGTTTCAGAATTATCTTCTTTCATTAGTTTCTCTGTTTCCTTTATTTCCACTTATTAGTAATACAGTACAGTAATATCAGGGAGTTAAAGATAAGGAATTTTACAAAACAGACCTCCTATGCTAAGCCATTCTGCTTTTTGACACACATTAAAGGAATCTGTTGCCTCCAGTTCCTGGATAACTTCTTACCCCTCAAAATTTTTATTTGTCAGCTGCAGCCTCTTTGTCTATTACTATACAGTATTCTTTTTGTGATCTATGAGGCTTTATATTATGCAGCATAATGATTGTGAAGCTAAACTAACATAAGGGTTTGAAATACGTCATGGAATTTTTCATACATTTGAACTTTTTACTTTCAATGACAAAAGTAGTTTTTATGACTTGCAATCTCCATTGTCTGATTGTCCTTCCGGTCTGGAACAGTGTTTGGCACTGGGAGTATGATCTACTCTGGGCTGGAGGTGGGACAGTACTATGAGGTACAATCACGAGATGAAAGCTGCACTGACACCTTGCTAATCATCTCGCCTGCTGCACGGATGCTCTTTACCTTCATCCAGATGTACTTCATCTTCCTCAACTCCAGGGTAGGAAATAAAAGCACACTTATTGTGGCATGCGCAATATTAGTGCTTAGTTTATTGCTTTTACCCAACTTTTGTCTTTGCTTATATTATATTTTATTTATAACCACGCACTCCACCATAGAGGTCTAGGTGGGCTGATAAACATAACAGGGAGGGTTCCATAGTTTCTTGTCATTGTAAAACTTATAACAACTTATGAACCCTCAATACTACATGATGAAAACCTCACACTGGTATTATAACCAACTTAGGCAACCTTTAGTCGGCACCGCATCATCGCTCGGTTTGGGATGATGCACATGATTGGAACCAACCTGTGCATCTGGCTCAATGTTTTGGTACAGGAAACTGAGCATGAGATTAGCCACCTCCTCGGACATCATGGAAATGGTATGTATGGTTGCAGACTGATTAATATTTAATGATTAATATAGTACTGTTACCACAAGGGATAATTAACCACTAACAGCTATTGAGAGTTTGTAGAGGACTAGGGAGGTCATAGGATTATTTAAATTTTAAAGGGATAGGAGGAGGTTATTGTGTCATTATTTGTACCGTACTGTATTTTTAAATAATCCTTAATTAAGGAATGAAGCCCATATCCCCTTGGATTAACACATTCATTATAGTTAAAAGTTATTGTAGAGGATGAGATATATATGGTAATAAATATGTCTGACTATGCCTACACATCATTGCAGTAGGTCTGTATAGTTTCTCTAATTAAGTGAAGGGTAGGAGGAAGGATACTGTTTTTTCATAACTGTCCCCCAGATCACCATGACTCAGATCACCACGACTCAAATCACCACGACTCAGATCACCACGACTCGGATCACCACTATGATGACTCCTCTGCTGTGCTGGGTCATCATGATTCAACAAACGCAGTACCACATGTAGATCACGACTCCCATCACATAGAGGAACTGATGAAAGTAATGTATTTTCCAACATTAGTTTTTAATCTTATCGTCTACTTATCCTTCACATTCCGCTCACTAATGAAGACTATAACCATGAAATTCTTGTTGATTTGTTGATTTTGTTGACTTCACACTTCTAATGCAACACTGCCATATTTGGAAAGAAACCAGCAGAGGGAGTTTCAAAGCTTTCTGAGGCAACTGTACAATATACAAAACTACAAATTCCAAACTGATTACATACGCAGATGGGCAACGACAGCCACAACCTAGTGCGTCGTGCATCTGGTACAAATGCATGTGCCAGCTCCTCACTGATGCAGCAGCCAAAGGACAATGCCTCACCATTTCTCTTCCCGTGCACCATTGAATATTCCCTCCTCTGTGCAGGTCAGTTCTAGATACAGGGCAATTTGTTTATGTTGGAGAGAGAAAACTGAAGCAGATTTGATAAGGAAAACAACTGAAATATATAATAACTTGCTCTCAATTTACAGGTGTTCTATATATTATGTGGAACAACATGAACAAGCCCTCGATAACAAGTGACCATAGCTCTGACATCTCCACCATTGCCGCATTCAAGGTCCGTCATCACTACTCCGTTGACTGTGCCCATGCCAATCGAGGTCTCTTCATGGGCATCCTTATACTTGTCCTCACCATTCTTTCCCTCATCCTCTTCTTTGTGCTGATCAATAACGTTGAATACCAGGCTGCAGCCATCATTGAAGCAAACATCATTAAACTCTCTATCCATGGGTAAGAGTAATGATTTCTACCTTTTGCTTAACCCCAAAAATGCTGTACATGTACACTTATATTTTTGGTAACAGTGATGGACAAAGACTGAGTTGTGGGAACAATATGGGGGAGGGATATTTTGGAGGATTTATTATTGTCCTCATACTCCTCCATAGAACATGGTAAAATACTTCAGTGTATGGGAGGTAGTGTCCACATACAATAAACGGATGCGGACATCCATCTTTGAGGGGTTAAACATATACAAGCTCTAAATAAGTTGAAAGAATTTGATATTTAATGAATAATTAGTGAATGGGGGATTCCACCAAGCAAGCCTACATGCATACAACCAAGTGATCCTATGGAATGTCTACCTGGCACTGTTGTTTTTCTGATCTGATATCCCCTTCCATGTATTATGCAGTACCTATATTAATGATATGATCTATTTTGTTTAACAGAATTGCCCTTGCAACAGTTGTGATAGCAATGAAGCAGATGAGAGAACTTGAATTCCTTCCTGAAGGAGACATCGAGCTGGACAACATCCTCCTGCTCATAGCAGAGACTGGAGTGTACATCTTCACCTCCTTTACTATCGTTGGTGGACTCTTTGCTAAAAGTGTATGTTTCTTACTTTTTTGTGTAATTTTATTGTACTTGATAGGAGCATGTGGTTTAAAAAGGTTGGATTGGGAAAGTAATGAGAGCGTATATGAGGGCTGTGGTTTGAGTTCGAATGTGGAGTGATTGAATGTGGGATATGAAGGTGTGGCAGTAGAAGTACATTGAGTTGTAGTTCAAACATGTGGAGGGAATGCAAGAGGGAGAGTTCACAAAAAGAATGTATGGGAGTGATATTGAGATAATTGGCGTGAAAGGCAGACCACAAGTCAGATGGGTGAATAGAGTGGAAAAGTACATGAGAGAGAGGAATGTGAGTAGATGGAAAGTGCTTGACTGAGCAAGGAGGGAGTACTGTATTGGAACAGAGAAAACTGGAAATATTTTTGCCATAGTCACCCAAGGGATGTTCCTGGAGGGAGCAAGGAGCATCAGAGCTGTAGATAGATAGTCTTGAAGACTAAATATTGTATATCTGTCAGTAGAAATGACTGTATCAATATGAAAACCTTCCATAGCTCCTTTGAGCAAATTGTTGTGCAAATCCTGTAATGATTGTGTTCAAAATATCCGTGCATCTTTCTACCTGTAACAGGAGCATGATTTCCTGGTGTTGCCACTAGTGACAGCCATCATCACTCTGGCCCAGACAATGCTGCAGACCAACTTCATCCTTGATGCTTCTCGTCGATGCTGTTACAACGAAGACCAGTTGGAGCGCAAGCCAGGCAGAGAAATGGTGAGTTGGTGTCAACCCGTAACCCTTTAAGTTCAATCTGCAACTCAATTGGTTCTCAGTTACCCATTACCTTTGTTTTGCAGACAGGTAGCTTTCAGACCCTTTGAATCAATGCCTACGAACCAAGCCCTCTCAAAGCTGTTTACTATCAATAATGCTTCAAGCACCATCATACACAGTAGGATATAGTTGGACCCAAACTGAAACTTAATAAACAGAAAATATTCACACATATTGCCCTGAACTTTTCATAGATTTCTCACCTTCATTCTGTCCCTAATCGTACTGTCAGTGTCTCTTTCCATAACTTTCAATGTTTGGTCTAACAATTCAAGCCTCTGTAGTTACTACACCTATTTTGTCATGCATCATTATTAATTGTTCATTGGTACAAGTCGCATGGGTAAGTATCATGAAGTAAAAGAAAAGCTCATATAGTGATGTCTAACTGTGATGTGCAATATTGAAATCCATTTCAGGTAACATTCATGTTGGTATGTAACCTTGCTATGTGGGCCCTCAACACCTTCGAAACTTCTCGAGCAGCAGCCCACCCAGCACAGATGAACTTTTATGGAATAGAGGCTTGGACTATAATCTCCCATATCTCCATGCCCCTTGCCATTTTCTACAGGTTCCATGTCACTGTCTGCTTATGTGAGATCTGGAAGAGGTCATATAAACTCAAGAGTGATTATTGAGTTGTTTACCTACTTATCAACATCAGCCAATACAGGCTCTATCTATAAGAATAACCAGTGTATATATTTATTTTATGGCACAGTACTGTACAGTTTCTATCCATAATATATGTACAGTACCAGACCTACCTTTTTGATGTTCTGAATCATCTGACACATCACTGAACACACTTACAATTGTCATGATTAGAGTAACTAGTTAGTGTTGCACTAAATGACTCGGAACTGTTTACAATGCCTTGTATTTAGAGTTTAAAATTTAGTTGTCCTGGATTGCATTTCATATTTGGTGGGTATCGAGTTGGATGGTATCAGACTGAACATGTCATACTTTTCTTTGACTGGAGTAAAGAATTACTTCCAAAAAAGTAATTCTGTATCAGTTTGAGGGAATGACCATCTTGTTGCCCATTTATTTAACTTTACTTTCCTTGTAATCCTTTTAATTTAGAGAATAATTCTATATATTTAATTAAGTCAGATATTCACGATGAATATCTTTTACTTTTAGCTATATTTGAGTCACATGCCACAATTTTATTGTTCAGTAAAATCCAAGGCTTCTGTAAAGGTGTCTACTCTTTGCTTATTTCACCATATATTCTAAAGTTTTGTTCTATAGGTTCTGTATATTTATTCTGTAGTTATAATTCAATTGATCCTATCATACCATAATACATTGTCTAGCTATGTAGGATACAATTTGTTAAAATATATGGTAACTATATTAGTCACCCTTTGACATGGTACTGTACAGTCACACACATATTTACAGTACATTCCGTATGTGTTGTTAAGCCATTGTCTGCCTAGGATTCAGAGTTTTGCAGCATTGAAGCAAATGTGAGAAAGGGAGGGCGTGGAAACCAGGCTGTAGTGTAAAGTGTGTAGGCTACCTGCCATACAGGGGGAAGGTGGGGGAGGACACAAGGGACACAGGCAGCCATGGTCCAGTCAACACCACTTCCCTCGTTTGTGATTTTATTTAAAGAATGCTGTTATTGCAACTATTTATATATAAAGTGATTGTACTATATACTAACATGCTAGCTGTGTGCCCAATTGCAAAGGGAACTACAGAATTGCAGTTCTGGTAATTTGTTAGGTGCTCTGGATTATCCCTCTATGAAACTCTCCACATAACATTATGTTATTGACAGGTTTATGATATAATTAATTAAGCAGCCGAGGAATTAATTCTGCTAATGTTATGATATTATGTATTCTAACATGTAGGCCTATAGCTGTTTATTAAGAAAGGCTAAAACTTTCACAAAGAGGTAAATGATACACAGTTTCTGTATTGTAATGTTGATGGTTATATTGTTACTGGTGTAAAATAATCAATACTGTATGTACTTTATTACAGTAGGAAGTTCTTTAGAGGATGAATGTATAACCTCTTATTTGCAGTACTGTACTCTATTGTATTGTAGGCCAACACATATGTAGTTTTGATGATATTAGAGAGGCATATAAAGGCCTGTGTAACCTGCCTGCTGGCTGGAGCTTAGAGAATTACATCCTTCACCATCCTGAGCTGGTTTGATTACGTACAACCCATTACAGTACATCACTCTGATTCATTTGTTGTGTTGCTTGATTGTCCATGTGTGTTTTATGTATGAAACAATGTTTACATGATAGCAGCAGAACAGAAAATTATATATGATATCATGCCATTTAAATTGGCACTTGAAGATATGCATGAGCTTAGTCAAGTTACGGTATTTCAAGAATGTAGATTTTTTAAGCTACACTGATTACCTCAATACTGTGGTACAGTGTTGCAAGTGGGGAAAATATAAATGTATCCAAAAACGTATCCAAAATATACAAAACGTATCCAAATAATGTAAAATAGTATCCAAAAGGTATCCAATATTTTTTCTTTAAAAAAATGCATTATAGTTAATGAGGAATGTGCTTTAAAATAAGTAATAATTCTTACAGTCTTTTTAGACATCATACGGTTGGCAGCCAAGTTGCTATGTGCTGCCTGGTGATGGACTCACGGAGAATGGTTGTACACTACAAATTTGGAGCGAAACTTAAACTACTGTTTGGGTCTTCCAAGAACATTATTTATTTAAGTATTTAAACCTATGAACGCGCGAATCTACACTCCTAAAAAAAAACGTCCCAAAAGTGCAAAAGAGCGTCATTGTACAGAATGTATTAATTTAAGTGCAATACAAACTATTAATAAAAAAATTCTTTAAACTAAAGAAGCACAAATTATGATAGTACAATATTGCACACTTATTTCTCCATGTCCTCAATGGCAGCCTGTATTTGACTAGCGCCAGTTTAAGAGACATTCCTTTAAAATCCACCAATCACTTAGAAAGATCAACACTCCATGGACCGTGACTCTGTCAGACAAGGCTGCCACTCGTAGGGGATTTCAGCCTAACGTAGGGGGTAGGGGATACCTACGGGGAAAATGGCAATGTGTAGGTGGAAAATGACGATATATAGCCATAATGTAGGGGATTTTTCACACACAAGAAAGACACAAGAAAGTAAAATTCAAATCCAAGTCGACTATCTTCAAACGTAAACGAACACAATTTTATTCTCCCTATTATACTTAGATAAATAGATATATGTCTTCTTAGGCACTCTTAAAAGGTATTCTAATATTTATTGAATGAAAATGGCATGAGTATTGTTATAATTGGTGCTAATTTTTTACGATATGAAGGTGTAACGTTAAAATGATAGAGAAAGAGAGAGAGAGATACTGTATGTGTGTGTGTGTGTGTGTGTGTGTGTGAGAGAGAGAGAGAGAGAGGTATATTGTGTGTGTGTGTGTGTGAAACAGAGAGAGAGGTACTGTGTGTGTGTGTGTGTGACAGAGAGGGAAGATGAATGAAGTACTGTGTGTGTGTGTGTGTGAGAGAGAGAGAGAGAGGTATATATACTGAGTGTGTGTGTGTGTGACAGAGAGAGAGAGAGGAGAGAGGTACTGTGTGTGTGTGTATTTTTCACACCTGTTTCTACAAGGTCATAAATATTGTCACAATCACACCTGTTAATTAATTGTATGGTTTCACACACACACACACATCTGTCACTCACTCTCTCTCTCACACACAGACATCTGGATCTATCTGTCTGTCACACACACACACCTGTCACTCACTCACACACACATCTGTCACTCACTCACTCTCTCTCACACACACACACACATCTCTCTCTCTCTCTCTGTATGTCTGTCACACACACACACACATACATCGCTCTCTCTCTCTCTCTCTCTCTCTCGCCTTGCCACAAATCACTGCAGAGGTAGAGAGGACCTTCTTTAAACTTAATGCTAACAAAACAAAGCTAAGGAATTCCCTAGCTGTACAGACTTTGGAGGCTATCATCAAAACAGCTGAAACCCTTCCATCTCATGTTGATGTTAACGCAAGGTTTGCTCACTTGTATAGCAATGCAAGAAAGAAGTACATGGAGAAATACACAGAGAATGAGAAGACTGAGGAATTTCAGTGATACATGAACTGACAGTACTGTCCATATTTTAATTTTCATTTACACACATGTAGCCTACACTACATACATAATTTAAGTATTGATTTTTGACCGGGGAAAATGAGCAAAAAATCGCTAGTCGCCTGGCAGTGTTTATGCCACATTTCCCCACTCAGTAGCTAACTTGCATACAGTACACATATTTCTTTTAATATTACCAGAGTTTGTTTATTTCATGGAATACCAAAGAATAGATTATTGTTTTATACCAAAAAGTATTTTCTACTAGTTTTGCAATGAAAACATGATAAAAATGAAAAAAAAAACTTTTATTTTCACCTTACGGTAGGCAATAAGTAGGCCACCGGTAACAAGTATTTAAAATGTATTTAGGGAATTTTGATCCAATATTACGAATTTTCAAACTTATTTTAGTGAATTGATGTTTTGAACTAGTGGGAACACTCGGTCTAGGTGTAGTATATTCGGGATGGGTGTAGGGGGAAGTAGGGGAAAATGAGCCCGCTCGGTAGGGGAAATTGAATTTTCAGAGTGGCAGCCCTGCCTGAGTGTCAGAGCTCTACCCTCTCTGCCTCTCATGATCTCATCCCTCCTCTCACCTGAACAGAACGCGTCCACGCGCGGCGACGAGCCCACGGCATGTTTACTACCCAGAGTCCCCGCTCAGCGCTCACGAAACAGTTACCCTATCATTCAATTGGGAGCGATATAGTAATTATGAGTTCTGATTGGTGTTCACTTTTTCGTAAAAAATAATGACTGTGAGCAAATTAATATTAAAAAGTATCCAATTCTTTAATAAAAATAGCAAAACGTATCCATTTTTGTCCTCCTCATTCAATTTCGTATCCTTTTGTCCAGCGTCGTAAAAACGTATCAGTAACATCAAAAAGTATCCAAAGGATACTTTCGTATCCATACTTGCAACCCTGCTGTGGTATTGCCGTTCCCAGGGAAATTGCTCTGTTTTAGGAAATTTTTAAAGTCCACACAGGGAAATATTGCGATTATCTGCGTCCTCGATTTTCACACTTTCTGTCCACCGAAATCGCCCATTCCTTTTTATTTTGAAGACTGTTATATTAGTGGAAATACGTAAAAAAAATGAATAACATTTGTATGTATTTACCTTTGTATGTATTTGCTTTGAAACGGGAGTGCGGCTTTCCTAGCTGGTTCCCGACTTCCCGCCTCTATGTGCAGTGTTGCCGGATACAGGAATACTTCCATGTTTTAAGCAAATTTTGTCCACACTTGGGAAATCGTATGAAGAATATTCAATAAGTAGCCCAGTTGAGCGGGAAATTCAATCATTTAAAATTGAGATAAATAATTTTTTGATCAGACGAAATAATCTGACCTACCTAACCTAACCTAGACTGTTGCTACCTTCGGGACCTAACTTAATGTCCTTCTGGACTTAATTAGTGTCCTTCGGGACTTAACTTAGTGTCCTTCGGGACCTTTAAAAATAAAATAGATCCTGTGGATAGGAGCTAAAAGTATCCCGATTGGATGGGTCAGTGCCACAGAGCTACAAACCTAGAGCGCTTAACCCTGTGTTATTAGATAGGGGAGGAGTGTCACAAATCGGCGGCCATTTTGAATAGCCCATTGGCGCGCGCTTTGAACTCCCGTACGTACTTGTATAGTATGTTTCTATCCACAGTTATTGACATTTCCCTGATTTGTAAAGCATTGTATCTTGTTATTTAATTATGCAGGTTTTGTTAATTCAATTAACAAGGCTAAGATAATGTCCATACGGAAAATTATGCAAAGAAATTAAACTTAAACTGGTTTATTAAACAAGACAAATATATATAACTGTAATCTGTCTCCCTCTCCCTCCACTTACCTTACATACATACATACATATTACTCTAGTGTGACATTCATACATACATACATATTACTCTAGTGTGACATTCATACATACATACATATTACTCTAGTGTGACATACATACATACTACTCTAGTGTGACATACATACATACATATTACTATAGTGTGACATACATACATATGATTCTAGTGTGACATACATACATATTACTCTAGTGTGACATACATACATACAGTCGTGGTCAATAATAATCATCCACATATGGGTAACTTTAACAATTTACTGTGTAATGTTTTCATGTTCACATACTATTTTATTGTTTTAAGTAGTGTGTAGCTGTTTGTATTAAATTAAACGATGGCACTATACCTATTTATTGGAATGTTTATCAGCTAAGGAACAGAGGGAAGCTGTCAAAATCTTACGTGAGTTACTCCTATATGGATGATTATTTTTGACCACGGCTGTACATACATACATACATATTACTCTAGTCACTAGTGTGACATACATATATACATATTATTCTAGTGTGGCATATATACATACATACATAATACTCTAGTGTGACATACATACATACATATTATTCTAGTGTGGCATATATACATACATACATATTACTCTCGTGTGACATACATACATACACATTCTAGTGTGACATGCATATATACACACATATTACTCTAGTGTGACATACATACATGCATACTGAACAATGTGAACATAAAATACTTATCATAATAGAGATTAAGTACGTTGTATATATATATTATAAGAAGGTGACTGTGGATGAGTGCCAACGATAGTTTTGTTTATCTAACTCATTTCACCATTTAACCGAAATGTATTTATATTTAATCAGCCATTCACTGATATATCGGTTAAAGAAATACTTATTCATATATTGTGAGTCACTATAATGTAGTTAATATACCATATCATCAATGAAAGACCGAATAAATGAAATAATATCTTACCCTGGCATAATCTAACAGGCTGGCGGGTTGAGGGGAAGGGGAGGTATCATGGCCGCCAACCCACTTCCGGTGGTGACACGCCAGGGGGGGGGGGGGTGGCGAGCTCTATGTTTTTATAAAAAAAACAGTCCGACCACTCTAAAAATGTGGTTTGGGTGGGGACGTGTGGGACCTGTCACTCTGTACAGGGTTGCCGCGAATTCTGAGCTCTAACTGACAGAAGGGTGACCTGACATACCTTCACCTCATGTCTGCCCCAGGACAATATTTTAATCCTAGTCCAACCCTACACCACACCCAGACACCAACTGGTAACCACGTGTCTTGCTTCCCCGCCTCCCTCTCTTCCTCCCTCTTCGTCAATCATTCCTTTCTTCCTGTAATCTATATTTTCACTTTCTCCTCAGTATACTCTAATTTCTTTACTTTATGAATCTCTCTCGTTCATATGATTCATGTAATTTTACATCCTAAGTACAATAGTTCCATTACATTATACTCCACGTATTAAAGTTTTGACCTTATTTCCGCACCACCCATGAGGTAAACATCCATTCTCCTTCTCCTGTACAAAATACTGGCTTACTCTGAAGACAATTTCCTTTGTTTTATATGAAGGTGGGAGCTTGTTTGCTGAGCTGCCATCGTGTCAGAGTCAATATGGAAAATGAACAGTGGGAGCATTGTTGTTTTTGGTTGCAGGGGAAAGTACCTCTGCTTATGCCTGTGCTGGCGGGCCCAACACGACAGACAGTGGGAACACTTGACAGAAGTTTAAATACTCCCCTGCCTTGTTAATTACCTCCCAGGAGATATATATGTACCGTGTTCCAGGTGTTGGGAGTGATGGGTATTGCCGCTCATGATCGTTTTAACATTTATTTTTATTAAGGAACGAGTATATATATCACTTCCATTTCTTCATAAAGTATTATAAACACAATTGTTGCATTACATACCCAACTTAGAACTATGACGAATGTCAAATAAAAGTAGCAACATATTCGTAGCACCACTGTGAAATCTGTATGCCACATTTCTATATTATTACATCAAGACGTTGCATTATAAAATTTATTTGCTATTGACATACTTAAGTATACTTAAGTATATATTATAAAATTGTTTTGTTACGTGTTCGGGTATTTTACATTACATCACACAAGCTACGAATAGCTAGTTTAAGAAACGTGGCGTCGCTGTAAACGGTGACAGGTCCCTCACGTCCCCACCCAAACCACATTTTAAGAGTGGTTGGACTATAGCTCTGTGGTTCCACTTGCTGCTACTGCTACACCGCCCGACCTGGCAACACTGAAGCCTGGGCAATTGTTATGGAGAGAGCCTATAATAGTGAGGTCTGCCCAGCAGGTAGATGAAGTGAATAATTAATTGTTTTATATTGGTTTTATATAATTTCTGTCATATAAGTTGTCATTACTGGAGATTTATGAGCTGGGCAAGAGATCAGTAAAAAGGTAAAAAACTGAACTGACTGATATGATTTAAATGTTATGTACAGAAATAAAGGTAAATATTGAATGAATTACCGTTATTGGGTACGGTTTTTCTACCTTCATTACCCACTTATTTAGACCATTCTAAGACTCTTTTCGGTATTAGTACAGAAGTGGACCTTACTGTATAATAGATATTTTACTGTTATTACCCACTATTTTGGACCATTCTAAGACTTTTCTTCTATGGGTTTTCTTCCTCAAATGCCCCGTTTTCGAGATATGCCCCATTCCCAATACCCATAGAAACAGGGGGTTGACGGGTGGGGGAAACACGCATTTTACTATTGTTCTGCCTTTATAATACACTTCCTACCTTAATTTACGTCGTATACTATATATTATTCACCAATTTATTTCATTTCATTACAATCTGCAGCAGTGTTGCCAGATCCGGCTGGGTCCTAGTATTTTACCCCAGTCATTTATTGTACTTTATCACGATTATTTCTCGGTAGTTTGCCCAGGTTAGGTCCCGGTAGTCTGATGCGGTCTAGGTTAGGTTAGGTCAGGTCAGGTAAGGTCAGGCTAATTTCAAAATGCCCCATTTGAATATGCCCTATCTTGGAAACGGGGCATTTGAGGAAGAAAAACCATAGAAGAAAAGTGTCTTAGAATGGTCCAAAATAGTGGGTAATGACAGTAAGATATCTATTATACAGTAAGGTCCACTTCTGTACCTTTACCCTATTTTCTTCTATGGCATTTCCTCCGCAAATGCCCCCGTTCCAAGATATGGCATATTCAAATGGGGCATTTTGAAATTAGCCTGATCTTACCTGACCTGACCTAACCTAACCTAACCTAGACCACATCAGACTACCGGGACCTAACCTGGGCAGACTACCGGGACCTAACCTGGGCAAACTACCGGGAAATAACCTTGATAAAGTACAGTAAATGACTGGGGCAAAATACTGGGACCCAGCTGGATCTGGCAACACTGCTGCAAAACGGTAATTCTTTCAATAAATACCGACTAATCTAAGACCAGTTTCTTCTATGGCATTTCCTCCGCAAATGCCCCATTTCCATATTCAAATGGGGCATTTTGAAATTAGCCTGACCTTACTTAACTTTACCTAGACCGCATCAGACTACCGGGACCTAACCTGGGCAAACTATAGGGAAATAACCTTGGTAAAGAACATGAAATGACCGGGGCAAAATAAAAAAAATAAAAATTCCGGGACCTAGCCGCCAAGAACGGAGTACTTCTGTAATAATACCTATTTTATTTATGGAGCAATTGATGGCTAAAACATGGGTACACACAGCTATATCATCACTGTAGTTTTATTTTACAAACCTGCTAGGACTAATTATGGTAATATGAGTAATAACAGAAAATGTGGTAAAGTTGACAATTGCGATTCCAAGTTGTTTTTTTTTCTAATTGCCTTGAAATTGAATTGCCTATATTTTATTGTTTTTTTATCCAATGATATATGGAGATGATTCATTTTGTTGCTTTTCATTTTCCCCTCTTACCCCTATAATCTTTGGGGGAGAGTGTTGGGAGTTGGGGGTTTTGGGTGTGGTAAAACGCAACGAACCAACTTGACCTTACCTAATCTAACCTAGACCTAGACCTAACCTTGGCATCCTTTGGATATGAAGATCCATTTTGTGGCGTAATTACACGAGAGCAACAACTGAATCCTTCATAACCCAGAACTTCCTTTTTTTTTAAGATTTTAGACAGTAGAGAGCAGTAACTGTTGGATGTAATGGCAGCTGTCAACAAAGCTGACAGATCATATGTTAATTTGAGACAGTCTAGACTAATGAGAATATCTGATGTCCCAGTGCTTTTATTCAGTACTGGAAATTGCTGATATATCCTGTAAAATTAATGGAACCATTTCTCAGCATAAAGAAAGGGTCCCAAGCAATGGATATTGTAATTGTTTGATAGAATTTCAGTGAGTGGTTGAAATTGCATAGGTACTGGGTATCTAAATTCTGGTGATTCTCCCTGGCCCATACAGTATGAACAGTGAGGGTAAGGATGGAGTCTGCTGGGTGTGTGTGAGAGGTCTGGCAGGTGGGTGGGGCGTGAAGACCACCTCCCACCTACGACACTCAACACGCTCCATCTCTCAGGCTCTTCAGGACTTGACACAGAAAGAAGCAGATGACACTGCCAGACTGTGTTTTAGGTAAAGTACCAGTATGCTAATTGGTTCACGAGTCTTTTTATGCCATTGTCAGAACATTGTGTGTGATAATATTAGTAAGGGGTTAGTAAAGAAGTTTGCTTGTGTTGCAGGTGTTATCGTCTGGTGCTAGGAATAGACCACCACAAACTCCAACTTGAGAGGCAGCAACAATCATTTTTTGACATCTATCATAGTGCTCACCCATCAAAGAGCTTTACAGAAACTGATGACAGAGAATTAAAGAGTGGTAAGATTGTACTACAGTATTCTGTGTAGTTGTATATCAAAGGGAACATATTTAATTTTATTTTTAGTGGGGATAATTTATTTAATTTTCATGGGAACATATTTTATTTTAATGGGAACTTACCGTATCATAAATTCAGTATATTAGCCAGTGCTGTAATCTTAACATAGGTGACCTTTAAAGAACTATCCAATCCTTTAAAATGCCCAGGCCTACATTAGAAAAACATAGATGAATGAATCATTGAAACATTTGAGTAGAATTTTTGAAGTAGAGGTGGTAAGGTTGGGTATAGTGTTAAGAATGATTGGCCATGACCACTTTCATTGAAATATGGCAAATAGGGGAAGTAGATAATCCCGTAAACATTCTAACACTGACGCTTTACTGTATGCTTACAGTCAGATGTGGAGAGAGATCACTTTCAAGGATGTAGATTATATTGAAATTATGTCCTTTTTCAGATGGCATTAAATGTGAGGTGATAGAAGATAGTGATGCAAGTATTGACTGTAACAGTGACATCAAAGCAAGTATTGATGAGACCTTAGAACAGCCTGGTGCACCAATAATATCTAACATCCCTATCAGTTCACTTGAGCCAAGGAAGAAGAGGGCAAAAAAGTGGGGTGATTACCATTATTATGATGAAGAAGGTAAAACTGGGGATACCGATAATATTGAGTGTAATGACAACACAGTGACCATGGAACAGTATGTTAACTATAACATAGCAAACAGAAAGACCAGAATCACATGTAGTGCATGTAACCAAGACTTCAGTACACACCGACAGTTTGGGAGACATGACTGCCAGCAGAGTAAGTGGAGAGGAAGGAGAGGTAAGGTGACATACACATGCAAAGGCTGCCAGGTCACCTTTACAATGAGGAGGGACTACATCAGACACATTGATGACTGCTACAAGAATGTCCCTGTTACCTGTGATCTTTGTCAGGTAGGTACCATTTCAGTGCGATTATTATACAGTTTGTATTGTTTGTGTTTGTTAAGGAGAGTGAAAGGTATGCAAGGGATGCTGTACTGTATCTGTGTGAAGTACTGTAGTTTATCTGTACTATGTTTTTCTGTGTGGGATAATGCAGTAACTGGTAATCTTTTCATAGGGTACCATGTTCAGTTCATGATATATGTGAAATCGACTGAGTAAGGTCAGACTGTACTGTCTATGTAGCCTTTCCCACAATGATTGTATGCAGTAGGTCAGATAGCTAATCTCTTAATGAGGGGTGGCCTGGCCAGGACAAGTCAGATCACACCAAAAAAAACAAAGACACTGCCACCTGCAAACAGCCAGTCTTGAACTTTTATCATCGTAGATGCTAGACAGGAGTGGAAGTATACTGTACCTCCCCTATTTGAGCTTATTGGGTATCTATTTATGAATGCTAATTAGTACGGTATAATATTTGGATGCAGTATTATAAAGTACTGTATATGTAAATATAAAAGTACAGGTACCGGTATGTCTTTGTGTACAGGTAAAGCTTCCCAGTGCTGCATACCTTCCTCGCCACCTCAGCTCTTTCCACAAAAGTTCAACTACCATAAAAAAGGTGAGGTTTATGTATTCTGTCATACGGTATTACTGTATATGTAATTGTGGAGAGTAAATTTGATTAACCCATCACTACTGCAACCTTATCACCTCAACTTTTTAACCAGCCACAGTAGCAGGTCAATTTTTCAATCTCCTACATCAAGTACTAACTGCATAGCTACCTGTACAATATTTCTGGTTTCATTTATTTTTCTTTTGCACAGTACTGTGAATAACTGTAATTGACTGCAAATGCTCGGACCCCCAAATGGGAGTCAGGGGGTCCGAGCATCTGCAGTCAATTACATTGTGTTATGTAGGGGAGCTTGTGTGAGCAGTGTGGACGAGGGTTCAGTCGCAAAGAGTCCCTAGAGCGACACCAGGCCACTGTACATGGGGTGGCACATGGCTCACACCAGTGTCCTCAGTGTGGCAAAACTTTCCCTCACACTGCCATTCTTGCAGAGCATCTCAGGTTAGTTGTGGAATGACTGTAAGTTGGTTTAATATGGCAACATCTTCCATTACCTCCCCATTCTTGTAAAGCATCTCGAGTAAGACTTTGAATATATGTGATGTATGCCAGATTTAACATGTCAAAAACAAATTAAAAAGAATTTTACTGCTAAGCCACATACTTGATTGGTTACAGGCATGTAGATAAAGCCCTCAGGAATGTGATTTAATTGATAAGTTTTGTTTTTTAATTGAGATTTATTTAAGTGTTGTTAGTGTAGAAAAAAATGAAGACTTTTAGATTTGGCAGCAGCTGTGGTGCCTTCTATTTTCTATTTAGGCCAGATCATCAGACAGTGGTTGGGCTGAGGTGTTAGGAATTGGACCATGGGAAGCGGGTATTTAGGGTGATGCATTAACTATTGAAAGCAAAGTACTCTGTTATGCTAAAGAAAGCTATATGACATGTAGGGGGTGAATTTCAGGGCTCACAGAGGATACCCATGTGTGGATTGTGGCAACAAGAGAACCTTCAGCTGTATGTCTAATCTTTTGCTCCACCGTCGTACTCACCACTCCACTGTGCACCACTCTTCTGGCAACTTGTCCACTACTCACCCATTCCACTGTCTACCTTGCAACAAGCGATGGAAGTTCCATGCCAGTTACACATACCACATGCGCAAAGTAAGTTTGGCGAGTGTTGTGCTGTCGCATACTGATGCTATTATTGTATTCATAACAAGGAAGCCCCTTATAACAAAGGGATTAGGATGATTATTCCTCTCTATATAGTTTTACTTCTGCCAGAATATACCCTGTACCCTAGGTAAAGAGGGTTAAATGTGTCATCTTTTTAATTTTCAGTACCACAGTGGTGAGGATGATAGTGACAGAAGTGAGGAGATTCACAGATGTCCTGGGTGTAAGCTTCCACTCACCTCCCACAAGGCCTTACTCAGACATGCCCAGTCCTGTCCTGCCAACACCACCAAAGACTTGACTGAAGGAACACCTCCTGTCCAGACATCAATAAATCTTCTGCACCAGCCAAATGCAGGGTAATTATGTTTTGGTTGATGCTGATTAATGGGTTTTGTTTTATTATAGCCAGTGTTTCAATATGTCAGACTGCTCATTCCTGTTGATTGCATTATGATTATTGGTGCCTCAAAAAGCAGAATAGATGCATGTTCAAATTCATCTGTCCATCTCATCAGTCAGATGTAAAATTACTATGATGCCAAGTTGTTGTTGTTGTTGATGATGATGTTCTCCCGGGGCAGAATGGCCTCCTGCCCCACAGACCCTCTGTACGCTCTGGTTACAGTGAAAAAAAAAATAAATAAAAAAATGAGGGGCTGGCCCTATATGCCTGGGCTACCAAAGCAAATCCCAGGAAGATGGAACCAGAGCTTATTGGACCAGGGAGTCTGGGGGCCTCCGACTGCCAGGGAGATTGGGGGAAGGTCTTTGATCCCACAGCCAGTGCTGTGGGCCCAAGTCCACGTTACCACAAGAGCTACAAGTGGGGCCGCACCTTCCACGAGACCAGTCCTGAAGGGACCAAAAAGGGGGAGTGAGTTTAGACTGCTGCATGCAAAGGGATAATGCACCCCCATGTGCTGGCAGTCCACACAGCAGTAAAAAAAAAAAAAAGAGCCTCTGATTGCATTACACCTCACGTGGATTTTTAATCCATGTGGGCAGATCTACTATCTACTAGTGGATCAAATCCACTAGAAAGTGACCAGATCCAACAATAATCTTTATTGTATCCCTGTGAGGGATGGCTAGTAATCACAGAGAATAAGGTCAGCCCCCTGGGCAGTCTATGATGCCTAGTGTATTGCAGTATGGGCGGGTAAGGCAATGGAGCAGCCAAAAATGACATAACGAAAGTCGGGCCTGGTGCAGTGCCACACTCAAATAGGCTAGCTGGAACACTGTTATACAGTACAGTAGTAGTTCTCTGTAGTCATATTTTGAAAATTATAATAATTTACTTGAAGTTTACAACAATGAATGCCATCATATCAGTACTCCCTGTGTTATTGATTGGTTTGTGATTGTTTGAAGCAAGTCTTTTGTCATGATACTTGTCTGATGCATTTCATTAAAAAGTAATATAGATATGGAAGCAAGGAAAGAAAAGGTATATAAAAGTTAACTTTGAGAAACTAAGAATAATGGGTTAATTTGCAGCAACAAAACAGAATACAGAAGTTTGAAGAATAAGCAGGATGCATCAGGAAGCTCAGGAGAGAAGCCCAGGATGGCAAAAACTATGGACAGTGGACCAGCCAAGAAAATACTACCAGGTAAGCAATATTCTCTGCTCAGTCACATAAAGAAGAAAGTGCTGCTATATATTTATGTTGGTAATAGTTAGTGTGGTTTATCATTCTTGTACTGTATATCTGTGGAGGAAGAAGAGTAAAAACTTGTGTATGTGTGCTGCAGAAATCATTGATATTTTAATTCCAGCACTTGATACAGGATTTAGCTGTGCTTCATAACAGATTTAAGAAATTGTATGATTTGTTGTAATCTTGAAGATATTGTCTTTGCTTGCCAGGTAACAAAATTTCAAGGAAGCAAGCAATTGACAGAGATTTGGTGATAGAAAACTCAGCCGGTGATGAGGAACAAGTGGCCAGTGCTTGTTTACCAGGAGAGACCATTATAGTGGAGAGAGAGACGATGCAAGATGCTACACAGTTTCCACTTGTCTCAGAATCTCTCCCCTCACCATGTTCAACAACCTTCACTCCTACCCAACCTGCTCCAGCAAGTGAGATTATACTGGAAGCTTTAGAAGACCTTAGTGGAGATTGCCAGTATGTCATTCTTGTAGAAGACTGCCTGTCAGACACACCAGATAGCCAAAAATGACAATGATGGAAGAGAAGAGCAGAAAAAATGCAGCTTGAAAATGGTGGGAGCATAACTTGGTGAACCAAAGCTGTGGACTCTCATCATCTTTCATCACCCACGGAGATTAATTATATGGTACGTGACACTATGTTGTTTAAGTCTTACCATAGCATCTTTGAAATTGGTCAATATTTTGTAATTTTAAAACAAATCCCCCCCCCCCCCATTTTTACAACCTTATTAATCACCTTTCTCCCTCCAGTGCCTCATACATTTCTCATCCCTTGCCTGCCTTTTACCTCGTATACAGGGTGTATTACGACTTACAGCAATAACTTACACCAGAGATATATAATTTCATTTAGAATATATTTTGTTCCATAAAGTATGCTGTGTGTAATCTCTGTACAGTACATTGGATATTGGTGAAAAAGGTTGTAACTTGTTGACAAATGGTGGGACGGGAGGCTGGGAGCTTTGGAGGGGCAGTGGGGGACGAGTAGCCTAATGGATTATAAGAGCAAAGAGGCCTAATTTTTTCTCTTAATAAGATTATCACGATTGCAATGTTTATGTGATGTTCTATAACATACATGGAATTGTATTTTCAGTACAGAAGGATAAGGCAACCTTTTCCATCAATATCCAGTATACTGTACTGGGGTCACACACAGCATACTTTATAGAACAAAATATACTCTAAATAAAATTATATATATCTGGTGTAAGTTACTGCCATAAGTCACAATACACCCTGTATAGCTGCTCTTTCTAGTTTGATCTTTACTGTTTCTCCTGCTGAACATTTTTATGTCACTCATATGCCTTTCCTTGAGCTAGATAGAATTTGGTGCTAGTTTTCATTATAATAATACAGTGGAAGCCAGTATTTCATAAACTTTACTATGAATTGAAACAATATAATAATTCCTGATATTTTTACCTATGTAACCTTGATACAGTATGACAAACATAAGAATACTTATACCAAATACTGTACTCACCTAGATCATAAAGTTACAGTAATAATTTACTTAATAGGGTATTGAAGGATTACTATCCTTTATATATATTTACAGTTGAAGTACCAATCAATTCTAGAGCTTTGTACATCTACTTATTGTAATTATTGGTAAAAATTTTTTTTTTTAATTTTGTATGATTAAGGATACTTCAGCATAATCTTAAATTATGAGTTTTTATTTAGATTAAAAGTGAAATACAAGAGTCTATCTTTAATATTTAGTATATAAACATGCTTATAGCAGTGTTTCAAGTTCCACATTCAATGCTTACCTCCCTCTGTGTATATGAAGGAGAAATTAATGCATCTAACCTTGAAATTATCAGTACTCATTTTTCAATTTATATGACCTCTTCCAGATCTCACATAAGCAGACTGTGACGTGGAACCTATAGAAGATTGCGAGAGGCATGGAAATGTGAGAGATGATGGTCCATGCCCAGATGCCATAAAAATTTAGCTGTGTGGGATGGGCATCAGCTCGTGAAGTTTCAAAGGTGTTGATGGCCCACATGGCAAGGTTACACACCAGCAAGAATGTAACCTGCAAAAGAAACATCCATCTTTAATAAGGTAATGAAAACCAAACCGTACCTGAATAATTTGTACGATTCAATATTTTTCAGTTACATACTTTCTAGTAAATCTCAACCAAAAGCTACATCCAAAATGGCAACCTTTGTGCATTTTAACCAAGGTTTCTCCTTTGTAAAATATCTTTAGCATTGGAACCATTCTAATATAGAGTTTATTAAGGCCAGTATTACCCATTAAGTACCACAGTATGTCCCCTGTGGGTACCACATTCATTTTCACTCCCTTGAGCCTATATTCTGTGGCCTAAAAATGACTTTCCTCCATTCTTCTGGTACAGCTACATAAAGATAACTTCTACTTGTAGTCAAATGCTGCACATCCTGCATACTTCATTACCATAGTTTTTTTTGTTTTCCCATTTTCCTTCTTTATTTTTTCTGATGTTGATTAGTGTTTGATGGTTAGAGTAATAAAAAACATAAATTTGGAATTTGATCCAATTTCTTAGAATGATTGGGTGCCAAAAAACCAAAAGTTTTTTTTATCAAAATCCATTTGTAAGATTTTGAGTTCCCTTGCTCACAGTGAACCAACAAATCTGAGCAAAAACAAAATGGTACTGGAGGTTGTCTACAGTTTCTGTACTTTTGCTTGAGGACTGAGCTGTGCCAGAGGATTGGAGGAATGTACAAAGGCTCAGGGAGTGAAGATGAAAGAGGTACCCATAGGGGATAAACTGTAGCTCTTGGAGGGGTTTTTAAGATTAATTTTGTGAATGAGCACCTGCAGGAAGAAACTAAGGACTGTATTTCTAGTTGCAGGACATAACATTAACTCTAGGCATAAGACAAGGAAACCAACCTTTCCCAACTCTGATAAACAATTCCTGCCAGAAGAAAAGATACAAACTATATTTACTGTAAATCCAAACAATATTATGGGACATGACATTAAATTATTTCATGCAATCCCAAAATCTCCCATTGAACTTTAGACCTAGAACCCAGACACCCTTTAAAAATCGGGAATTTTGGTGTTCGTAATATGAGTTAATACTATTATTTGTAAAGTGAGCTAAAATTACTGTCATGTATGGATTACAAAATTATAGTGCCTTGCTACTGAAATTAAAATTTTATCTTTTCAACAGGAATTTTCACAAAACATGAGCAGCTCACCATCTCCCTGCCTGGCTTTCTCTCCAACTGGTCATGGTTGTAGCAGCAGCGACGAGTTGCATCAAGAATGAATATAGTCTGTAACGTGGTCTGTGTCAGGGTAATAATGGCTGACATCAGTGGCAGCACCATGAACTCCTGGTCCTTTGAAGAAAATAATGGAACTCATGAATTATAACAAATTAATTGAAAACTGTTTTAGATTTGAAAATAAATAAATCTGGATCTGCATTTTTTCATGTATGAATAAACTTTTTTAATCATGATATTTTTTATAAGCTAATATTTCATCAACTATATCAATCAAATAACTAATTCTTGAAATCTTAAAACACCAAACATAGGATAGCCATGGCAAAATATTTTGTAATTACACTGCTCCTGCCTCACTTATCTATAGAGCATGGAATTAGTACAATAGTTGTGTTCTTGCCTTGCACTTCAGTTATGCCAATTTCAAGTATGGTAGGGTTCATTTCTACCTCTAACCTGGTCAGGGCTGTCTACCTGTACTACAAAAAAAAAAAAAAAATAAAGTCAATAAATATATTCTTACACTCATGGTAAAGTGTCCACCGATGACTGTAAAGGAAGTGTAGATGTAGACGCCAGTCTGGGCAATAAGAAGAAGGATATTGTCCAGCTCAATGTCTCCTTCAGGTACAAATTCCAATTCCCGCATCTGTATCATTCCAATAACCACTGTTACTGTGGCAACTCTGCAACAAATGACAAGTTACTATTATTCTTCATATTTCCTTGCATGAATTAGAAAAATTTATTACATCATCATCAGTATCCCATTTCCCTTTTTCAAGGGGTGGGGAGGATCTTGTGGCAGTGTAGAACCCCCAACAGGCAAGGGGTCCAGCTTAGGCTATTTGAGCCTTTATTGGAGTCATTGTTAGAGAGCAGGGTCCCCAACCCTCACTCCCTCCCTGTATCGTAGGGGATACGAGGCTGACTGCACCATCACAAGAATGGTGGGCGATGGGGACGCCACTTCCCTACGCCGAATACTGAAAAAATAATTCTAATTAGAACTAAAATACTGTACTATATTGATATTTCACTCGGACCTCCAGTATACACTATTAATTTTGAGAATGTAATGGAGGACTGACATAAAAGGTCAAACTCACCCATAAACAGAAAGTTCAATGATGTTTGCTTCGATGATGGCAAGAGATTTGTAATTTTCATTATTAATGAGGACAAAGAAGAGGATGAGGGAGATAATGGTGAGGACAAGTATGAGTATGCCCATGAAGAGGCCTCGGTTGGCATGGGCACAGTCGACTGAGTAGTGGTGGCGAGCCTTGCGTGCAACATATGTTGAGATGTCCGAGTCACCGTCATATGTTACCACAGGCTTGTTGATGTTGTTCCAAATAACATAAAGTACACCTGGATAGGAAAAAACCTTATTGAATGAAGGTAAAAACAGCAAAAGAAAAAAAATTGTACTGTATACCATTAACTTTGTAAGTACAAATAATATTACAAAGAACAATAAACACATAAGAAACTGACCAGCACAAAGAAGTGAGTACTCAATGGTGCATGGGAAGAGGAAAGGAGAGGCATTATCCACCAGTTCCCCCATCAGCTCGGAGCGACTGCACTCATAAATACTGAAGGCTTGGTCATGTCCAGCTGACCTCCGGGTGATATCGTGAGTCTCATTGGATGCCTGGGGATATGTAATGCCTTTTAACTATTTTACTTCATCTTGGAGAGAGCACTAAAGAAGAGATAGGGAGGAACAAAACATGGAAAAAGAGAGAAAGCTAAATATATATACTTTCTCATGGTATCTTTCATATGCATAAGAACTCGTATACAGTAACCAATAGTGCCTAGGTTGATTGGTGAGCATATCAGTTTGATAATTTCAAATTTTCTACAGAATTGAAAAATATTTGACCACGTTTGTATGATGTTACGGAACGAAAAATTACAAATGTGAGTTCAATATACAAAGATCTGACTAGCAAAAACTTCTTGCATCTAACCGTGTGTAAACTATGGATAGGGTGATGGTCTGATGAGTGGTCTGGGTGGTTCACTGCATCATGGGCATGGGTGGACTCTACTGCATGTGAGGTATTATCATGGTGACCCAGCACAGCTGATTCCATTAAGTGGTCGTTAGCTTTGATGATGTGACCCGAAGTGGCAGCACTAACTGTAATGTATTAATTAGTATGAAAGATAAAGGAAACATGAGCATGGAAGTGAAAATTAGGGGGAAAGTATGGTCTATTACTCTCTCTGAATCTTTATTATATACTGTAAGTGGCAAATCAACCAGCCAGGTGACGTTACTTTACTGCAATTCACATTCTGAAGTCTCATGTTTCTCGGCTAAGAAATATGGAAGTTGAAAGGCTACCTCTAGTTGTAAAGGTATTTCATCTGTTTTGGTAAATACCTTTCCAATTCAGACCGTTACATATAATGTTTACAACACTAAGTTTATCTTCAGTCAAGGAAGTATCCAGGGAGTACAGGGATATACAGTTATATATAAATGTTTGACACATGAAGATTCAAATATTGTATAGAAATTATGTATATCATGTAAAACAGACTGGACTGACCTAGCTCTGGGTAATGATGTACTGCATATATATAATATTTAAACTGAAAAACTTTGCATCTTTATTGATATTCATAAAGAATGTGCTGAAAGCTACAGAGGGAAGTTTAGGTGCAAATGTTATTGTCAGTTATTCAAAAAGATCAGACTACAGTATACTACATAATTATGAGCACAGTAAGTAAAAGAGTTACAAATGGACAGGCTTCTTCACCCATTCAATCCTTAAACCTCAGTTATATACAGTCAGGTAGATGTTGCTTACTATATGATCAGTCTATCTTCTCCATCAGTGAGAACCTACAGCTAATTATGCATTTCCAGTTTACATAATTTCTGAGGACTACACGAATTTTGCATGCTATGAAGACAGTGATAAAAAAAAAAAAAAGTCATGACTATTGATTCATATGGTTCTACCTTTCAGCCATGAACAATGCCTTCAGATTCCACAAACTTGTTTCTATGGGATTTAAAGACGGAAAAAAAAAAAAAAAAATAGACCTATTACCCAATAAAGTACAAAAGGCAAAGGAATAGAATAGTGCTGTATAATCAATATCTACAACGAAGAGTGCCTCCCAGCCTCCAGGAATGCATAGTTTTCCCATTATACAATTGTTCATGCACCCTATTCTTTCCATACAGTGCATACAGAAGAAACAAATAGAGAATACTGTTTAAGTCGATCAAATAAAGCCCGTGTCACACGAGATATTTTCTGGCATCTTTTGGTATTTTGCTACCAAATGATGCCCGTACTGGTGGCAAAAAGTGCGCGTGTAGTCACACGGTGGATTCGTCTACCAGCATCTTCCACTGGCGTCTTCCCACAAACCAAAACAATCACTGAGTCACTTGGTAGACCATTCATTGCAATACTTCCACAATAATGACCTCTCTTTTTATAAAACCTGTGTAACAATTCATGTGGTCAACCTGGCATATAATCTGAGCAGTGAGAATAATAATAAGAAAGGATTCTCTTGCCACCGGGCTCCTAACTTTAGCGACGTGTGATTGGCTGTCCAAACTTCTCATATCTCAGATGTTTTGATCTAGTATGCCTTAAATAAATTATCTGACACGTTATTATATTTTTAATGTAACAAATATTATTATATAATAGCCAAATGACAAGCAAAATCTGTTTATATTAGGGGAAAAAACTTGGTTTGTTCATTAGGCTACGGAGTTACTGTATCGTTCGAATCTATTCATTTTAGGTCAAGATACACCGTAAATATAAATGAAAGCAAAGTTACTGGCGGCAAGAAGACGATCATGCGCGTCTTCCCGTTTGCTACCAAAAGATGCCCGTACTGGCGGCAAGAAGACGATCATGAGCGTCTTCCCATTTGCTACCAAAAGATGCCCGTACGCGCATCTTTTGCTACCAAAATACCAAAAGATGCCAGAAAAAGTGTCCGTGTGACATGGGCTTAAACCCATAGGAACAGAGAAGAGAACCAATCCTCCATGCTTTCATACATACAGTACTACTTTCTAGAACCCTTCAGTGTGCTGTTTTCTTTCAGCTTTACCTTAACCAGGAATGCTGTAACATTAAAAATAAAGTGCAAATTATATACTGTATATAAATAATTTTCTAGATATTTGTGTCTGTAAAAAGAAAGGTATGAATGATACGGATTGAATTACTGCCATTCAACATGTAATGCAAAGAAATGCAATGCTCATTCATAAACCTGAATGCCAATAAGTAGAATAAGTTTTAATTAAAGGACACACCATACTACTGTATACTTCACACATACACAATAGTTTTCAGTCCAACCTCTACCTAATCCATGCATATCATACCCAAACCTTCAGTACACAAACAACACTAAACGAGATCACTAAACTTATGACAACCTTTTCCTGATGACACTGTCAATACAACTGTAACTTTTCATAGTACACAGGAAGTCTATATTGCACACTATATAGAGCTACAACTGTCATTCTACGGGATACAAAATATTATAAATGATTATTTATAACAATAACCTGCCAGTGCTGGTCTGCAAGAGAGCAACGATTTCCGAACATTCTCAACTCCTCTCTGTGAAATAATACTTAAATAACAGAAAATGATCTCATAGCAAGAGATATATACCCCTAAAGAAAAGAAAAATGCTGTTTGTGGTTTGAAAAAAATGCATGTGTACTAGTGTATTATTTTCCAAACCTAATTCTTATACTCTATTATACTACAGTATTGTAATATGTACTATGGAGCATAAAAGTTCTTTCATGAAGTAGTTACAGTATTCTGTGTCAAATTTTACCTAGTTACTACACATATACTCGTAATGACTATCAAGATGCATGAAGAGCATATATGATCAAAATTGCTACTTAACACAAGCCAGTAGGTCTTAATGATATTGATTATCTATGGGTTGATGACAAGGTGTTAGTAAATATCAGTTCGAGATCTCATACCAAAGTGTGAGTGAAGCTACAGCATTGTTACCTTACCTCCCTCCTAAAGTGCTTGACATTAAGAAGTGTTCTCTGATGCCAGACTGCCCATGTTAAGTACACACTCATTAATTTTGTCTTTACTTACATACAGTACAACAATATTACTAATCCTGTCGCCTCCTATTTCATAATGATTTTTCAAGTTTACTATGCTGAAAAAGGGATAGTTGCCTCTTCATGTGGATTATAAAACCCAAAATCCATAGGAGTGTGGAGGCAATTTAGTTTAAATTTGATAATTATATTGTTCCTGTTAAGTAACCTCAGGTTAGAAGGCAGAACAGTGGAAGAGTATGTGACGGAGAGAAACGTGAGGGGCAGAGGAGGACTTGACAAAGTAAGGAGGGAGTGTTGGAAGAGGGAAATCTAAAGACACTTCTGCCATGGCCACCCACTTGGGGGTAGTTCCCGGAAGGAACGTGGCGTCAGGAGCTATAGATAGATAGATACTGTTAAGTTACAGTCAGGCACCAGAGTGCCTCATTTCTATACATATACAGTATAGGCTAAATGAGGGTGGCAAAATGGACAAACCTGGTATGTTTTGAACCATTCTATGTTGTAAGATATTTATTCCCTGGGCACAAGGGGAAAAGTTTGTAGGAGATGTGGTTAACAATGCCTGGGTTGAGAGAAATATTATGACCAAAATTTTAAGTACAGTAGTAAAAATAGGATTCTAGGCACAGTAGCAATGAATGGAAAACTGTACAGTATAGGTGAAGGTATGAGCACCTTCCAACTGAACTGTACCAAATGTTCATGTGTTTGACTTTACCAAGACGTTATAGTTACTCAAAATTGCTACTCATAACCTATTAATACATCCAGTTCTGAGATCAACAGAAGACACTAAATTCATAACAGAACTCGGTAGTAGACTTTTTACAGAAGAATAAATACAAAGCTGCTGTTGCTACTGTACAGGCAAGAGGCAAATACTACACTGAAAAACTTCCTACTTTTGTTTCGGTACATCTGGATCCTTTCCTGATCCCAAGACGTTAGATTCACAAAACCTCATATTTTGGGTACACTCATCCTATAAACAAAAGTACAACAATAATTTCAGTTTGTCAGACTGGCATACATAAAACACCAGGCTTTGTGACTCTTGTACCTACTGTACTCACCAACCAACCAACTAGCTACTTGTACAGCCAGTAACCACAACATTAACCACCTCCACCACCACCAACTGGTCCAGTCTCAACAATGTTCACTTACTCACCTTCAGCTAGGATCTGAGCCCAAAGATTTCCTGCAATGGGAAGATTAAAATGGGAATGAACAAAGGACACATATATGGGACCTATACTGAGCCCGACTGGTTGGAACAGGTACGGTATGCATGACTGATGTGATGATCATGTAAAGACGAGATAGATAATCAAGATGAGACACTGGCTTAAACAGATGATAATTGCTGAATTGAGATACAGTAATGCAGAAAGGTAACTAAGAGTACTCATAGTTGCAGTGAAAAATAAAAAGCAATCATGCTTAACTCTACAACAAGGCTAAATCTCACTATTTATACAAGCTTTAGTTTAGACAATTTTAGGGATGCAACTAACTAAAAATTTATTACTGCCAGAATGGCAAAGATAGTATACCTTACCTTGAGAAATATGCTACAGTACATTGATGAAAGTAGTTACTAAAATAGTGCATCTAAGTGACATACTGTATGTGGTATTTACAGTACTGTACTCTACATGTACTGAGTTAATGTCAGTTACTATAAGATCTAGATACACTTTCCAACTGTACAATCAAGGAATAACTTATCTGTCCATCTAACATGGAGGTTTATGGTGGTTTGCAGTTAAAATTCTTTGTGGTGTGTTCTATAGGTACAGTATTTAAGCTCATCTCATGTTCTTACTGAATGGGAATGTGGGGTTATATACAGTATGTATATTACTGGCTATAGGTTTATTATGTATATTATTGGTTTAGGTTTTGACTTGAATGACATTTCCCCAAACTTTCCATGTGTTATATGGGAATGCTTATTCTGCAAAATTGCGTGCTCAGTACAATTTGGTTTGAAAACCTATAGGTACCCTGCTGTACCTGCCTGGTAAAGGCATTTGACACTTCTACATCACATGCAGCTTACATTCGCAAATAGCAGAAGCAAAGGCACTTACTTTTAGTGATGACATAAGGCCTAATACAAGGGCAATCACAGATAGTTCCATATAAGTCTTATGGAGCAATTACACTACCCATTGCCAAGGCCATCATGTTTACTACATATGAATGTATAGTTACTGTAAGAACCTGATTTTATAGTACTTAGCCCTACATTACTAGGATATTATTTAGTACCTATTGAGCAATATTTTCACAGCTCTCAAAAAGTGCAGGATATAATTCATATTTGCCACCTCACTAGTGTTCTCTCTTTTACAACCCTCACAGATCTCACACCTCACTCTCACTGTAAAGCACCAAGACAACATTTCTATATACAGCAATCTGTTAATGATAACTTCCAACATTAATGTATAGTACAAAATGCTATTTTTCTTGTTTATTCTATTTCCTTTATGTTAGCAGTTAGATAAACTAAGGTTAGGTATATACAATATTATACAGATAAAGGTTAATGTGGATTTTTTATAATGAATAATGACAGCTCACTGGATGTATAATTATTCAGTAACTGCAATGGGAAAAGTCAGGCTCCAACACAGCAGCAGTTTATTGCATTTGTCACACAAGCACAATTCTCCAATATCATTCAACATTCTAAGCGTTTGTCATAAACATGACTGATGGTAAATTTAATGTTCTTATCAGACGTAAAAGAGCATACTGATTGGTCAGAGATTGCCTTTCAAGGGTATGGAGTAACACATCAGCCAATCAGATGCAAGGCCTCTATATAAGCAGTAGATATCATGGTCACTCACAAACAAAGAAAGTATTACCGTGCCAGAAAGCAATGTTGCTGACCAATTAGACATAAGGCTTTAAACAGAAAATTTACTTGCTCTGAGTTCAATGCTGTACCTGTACTTCCGTCATGGCTGCCGTGGCCAAAGCGTAGGTTAATGATCTCATGCTTGGTCTCCTGCACCAGTACGTTGAGCCAGATACACAGATTAGTCCCTATCATGTGCATCAGTCCAAACCTGGCAATGATGCGATGCCTGCTGATGGCCACCTGGGGAGTCAAATATAAACTTGGGTTGAGAGGCAAATTTAAGAGGTATTAGTAACCAAGTGAAAGTATTTCATAAAGAAATAAATAACATTGTAAGAAAAACTAAATCAAGGTGGCATTTATAGATTCACCTCCCTGCTGTCATACCCTGGTATTGAGGAAGATGAAGTACATCTGGATGAAGGTGAAAAGCATACGTGCAGCAGGAGAGATCACCAGTAAGATGTCGGCACAACTGTCATCAGCTTGTAGTTCAAAGTACTGACCAACCTCAAGCCCAGAGTATATCATGCTCCCAATACCAAATACTGCAGAGAGAAAAAGAGTATTAAGGAAACAAGACAGGTATGTATTTCTATACATTCCAACACTGGATTTCATGTCTGTTATTGATGCACAGACCACTACCAAACCACACATATAAACATCACTACTTCCAGCCTGCTGCTTCCTAGCTACATAACATGCATTCCATCAGGTTCCTGTGGGAAAGCCTGGTCCAAGCAATAGGAAAGAAAATGTATTTTCTTTTAGAATTTTCTTTCAATAACCTTTGGCAAAAATATAATTAAATTAATAAATGCATACTGTAGGCTACTAAGCAAAGGTTTGACAGAAACCACAAAAACTAAGGCTAATATGGTAAGATGAAACCAGTAAAAGACACTCACAAACAGCACCCATTTTGAGGTACATAGACCCATGGTTATTGCCCTCTGTCAGAGTATATTTGTTGCGCTTGATGCTCAGGGTGTTGACGGAGCATCGGTCAATCTCTTGTTCAGCATCATAGCAGCTGCCAACCCGGGAATCACGGCTTGCTATCCGTTCTGGGAGTTAAAGAGGTGACAGGAAATGACTGAATTACTGATACAGATATATGAAAGATGAAAAGACAGATCACAAGTTGGGACACCTCTGATGATGAGGGACAGGTGTGTGAAATAATCTATACTGTAGGAGAGACTTAACACTAACACATGGCTGATGCCTACAATGCATTTTAGGACAAAAAAAAACCTTTATATTCGTGCACAGACGCCACTTTGGCGTATTAATTTTGGAAAAATCCTTGTTAAAAGTCAACTGTTGGGCAGATTTAGTTCAAATTTGGATGCCACATAGGCATCCTCTACACTGGTAGAATATGAAATATAATGATACACACACTGTCTGGACAGTCTGGCTGTCCGCCTCAGTCAGTTTCCCCAATTCAAACTAGCGCGCCATAAGCGAGGTGTATCCTACCACACCAACGCACGCAGTTTAAACAAAACCAGGCCATGCTCGAGAGTGTTAACTGACTGAGGCAATATATGCTGGCAATGTGAAAGGGAGGGACAGTAGATTATCATGGCTTGATAAAATCCATTTATGTGAAGCATCTTCCCACAAACTTGAGCTAACTGGTACTGTACCACACAGTAAACTCCATATTAGTGAGTGGATGCATCATTCAATTACAGTATCTCTAAAGGTACAGTTCACTAATACCTGTAATGATATTGTTCCACCTTTGCTTGCATCATTTACCATACTGTAAATATTTGATGCTTAACCTTTACTAAGTACAGTAACTGTAAGAGAGCTTGAAATATGAAGTTATATTGATTATTGTCACTACCATGTCCTCACACATATTTCAAGGTGTTCCAGTTTCATACGAGAAAACTGTACATACCATTCTGAAAGTATGAAAATGACAGAGAGGGAGGTGAAGTTCATGCTAACTAAAGGATAAAGATGTGACATGAAGAAAACCAGATCATAACCTCCTGTTGATGTAAAAGAGAAAAAGGACAGGATATCATCACAAATCTTCACTTTGTGCAGACAGTGCAGTGATGTGCTGAAAAAGACAATGCACTGGAATATCAAACACCTATTGTAACATAGCAACACAAATATGGACCATGCAAAATTGATCACTTTCAACATTATGCATTGAAGGATTCAAGGTCAACAATTGAGGGTGAAGCCTGTGCTATATTTAGCATAGATATGAGTAGCAGCACATTTTTTATGTACTCCCAGTTTGATATCACTCTCTGTCTCCAGTCATTGTCTAGCTTTGCTAACAGCAACATGGTCTTCCACTCACCTGCATTCCACTGCAGGTGTGATTTATGAGTACTGTACAGTATTGCAGGAAAAATACAGTGAATGATAGCTTCAGAGATCAATGTATGTAGGCTATATGATATGTGTACTATTTTATAGTAATTATAATGCAAAAATTATAGTACAGTATGTTACTTTCCAATAAGTACCGTAGTATCATTATTACAATGAGAACTAACACCAAGCCCAGTGGAATTATTAGGCACGAAGACAAGCATGGGAGTAGCAGAAAGTAGTTAAGTAGGGGAAAGGAGGAAGATCAAACTACTGTATAAAGAAAACATGTAAAAGGGTGTATGCCTATTCAGCGGCTGACCAGAGAACTACCGAGTACTTTTTGAAAGTGCGAGTTTCATTTTATTCCCACAAATACCCTGAAAGTTGTACAACCCTGACATTTTGCTCTTTGGTAACACTGTTCCTTTGGCTACATTGTTTCCAGAGCCAGGTCACTTCCCTCCATTCACTGTCTCACCAGCTGCACAGCATTCTGTTCTAAAGCACAGTTTAGTAGTACAGTATACAGACTGTATTCATATTCCAGTTGCTTTATGCATCATAACAGGTTTACAAGCCACAATTTTTATGCATGCCAGCTCAGATTCATCAATGATAATACCAAACAAAATCCAACATACTGTATATATACTCTAATTATAATTGGATCTAATTTAATGGCATGAAAAGTGATCCAAACTCAAAAAGGCCCAACATAAATTAAATTTCACGCCTGTCCTAGAGTTGTGCGAAATTAAGGAGTAGGACAGTGCATATTTAATCTTCCATAGGCCTTGCAAAGTGTAGAGGCATCCAGGGTGCAATGTACCTGTGCCCACTGACTGAGGTCCTGCGGTGTTGCGTCGCAGGAACACCTTGTTTATATTTATTTCGGGCATGACCACATAGCTTCCTGTAGGGTGAGAGGATGACCAGCCTATATTGAAAACATTTTAGCAGTACACCTCCAAATAAAAAGACTGGTTAAAGGGGGAAAGATGTCAACAAGTTGCAGGTTGCCAAGTTTAAGTATGTTGCTTAATTTTGGATGTGGTATAGTTTTCAATATATTGTAAAGAACAGGTGTCTGCAGTGTATAAAATCTTTAAAGCAAGCATCCACTCCAAAAACAACAGTGTTAATGGCTGAAGACTTACTGAGTGTCTGGAACTTTGATTTGATGTGTGTGGTGGGGAGGTTGATGGTCTGGAGGAGGAAGATGTAGGCATAAACCAGGAAGATGATGGATCCAATGTACAGGTAGAGGTAGAAGCCCTGTAAACAAACATGTATCAATACATGTACACAGCACATTATCCAATCATTATACTGTATAATGCTACAGCCAGGTTTTCATGACCACTCTCTTAAGAGTTTACCTATGACATTCACTATGCCATTTGCCACAATCTCTAGCAACACACAAGCAATGGACACTGATTATCTAACAATTGTTCCTTCTACCATTAAAAATAGTTAAGAAAAAGGAAAAATCTACTGTAAAGCAAGTTTATCGGATTTGTTACAACCGAGTAAAATTGTAACAGAAATTCATGGTTATTATGTGCTTCATTCTTCCTAAACACCAAAATCAGATTCTTTTTCACAAAGACTTTCAAACTTTTATTTTTGCATATACTTCTGAAAACATACTCACCAATTTATTGATAATTGAAGTACACCTGACCCAAGAATAACTTTTACTGCTCTCCTAATATACAGTATTTTGTCCCTTGTAAAGAACACTTACATTGTAGAAGGAAATAGGAATGTCATGAGAGATGACTTCAGCAACAGGAAAAGCCATCCCCATCACGACCAGCAGCTTGCCATATAGGGCACTCACACAGGCAATTAATGAATCACTGAAACATAGTAAAGCTGTGTTATTCAAACTACTACCCTCATACAGGAGACCTGACCTAAGGTAAATCTTGAAGAGAAAGATTATACAAGTTACTGTATTTATCTAGAAACCTGTGAGCCAGATACAGTGGAAGATATCACCAGTCACCAAAAATTACCCAAGTAGAAAGTTTGATAGGTAAATTTTTAGCAATGCTTCAATTCCTTATCCAGGGCATTCAAAGAACTTCAAATAAGATTCAACACACCACCAAATTTCAACCAAATTAAAAAGACAGCTCACCAGAGCTTCACTGGTCAAACCTCACCTCATTTAGAATTTTTTTTATGGGGGCACGCCTTTGTAAATGTAAGCCATCTGGTAAAGGTGTGAACTTAATATTTATCAAGTCAATCCAAGGAAAGATGTATGCTTTATTCTCCACAATGATTCTTTTGAGATGTCAAATACTATTCATATCCACTTAACATTCCAGGAGAGTATTGCATGTTCAAACAATAACTCAAGAAATATTGTAATTCAGTAAATAGTTTCACTTACCACTTAACTACCAGAAACAGAATATTATAAGCTTTACTATTTTAGCTTGCAATAAGAGGGTCTTGAAAAAAGACAATACAGATTAAACGCAAGCACATAATGGGTATAACAGTATTAAGGCCACTAAGTGTTAACTGTTAATACTGTACATTACACTTTACAAAATGATTATATTGGCTGTAACTACAGTACTTACACATGTCAGTCAAGTTCTGTACAATTTACCACAACAGTAGGTACAACACCACTACAATACTGTTCACAAAAAACAACCCACACAGCTACTGCAAGTCAAACAATATTAAAAATTATAGAGATGGAAAAGAATGGAAAGAATTGTATGAAAAAGAAAATTACAGGATCAAAATTAAATATCTTACAAGATTATTATAAAGCAGGCTGATGAACTAAGTAATAATAAGTTTACTTAATGATGTATTTTTCCACAAAGTCACTGTTTCTTACTGCAAGTTCCCAAACTCCTTTCCCTACAGTATTTTTGTAAGCACTTTAATACTGCACAAGAATAGAGCTACCTATACAATTTACGTATGGTAGTTTCCTCATTTAAATTTTCACCTTATATAAAAAACTTTATATAAATAACTGATTAACTGATCCTCAAACCAGTGGCAGGCTAGTGCCACTGACTGAGTACTAACTGGCATTCATTCCTCTCAAGTTCTCTGGAAATTCAAACATTTTCTTACTTTAACCATCATTAGTGAATAATAAAAGAAAAGAAAAGAATTCCTTGTTGTGAGAAAATGCTTTGTGTGACACTGACTTGCCCTCCTGCCTCCAATCCAGTACAGACGGCGTCAGACTGTTGCGTGAGGAGGTGCGAGAGGATTGCCGCAAGTTGTTTTGACCAGGGAGGGGTGGCGGAACCAGGTTGGTCTGGCTTCCGCTCATCCGTCTATACAGCTCGTTCATGGAATTGCGCCGAGTTTTGCGGTAGGAGGTGAAGTCAAGGCCAAGATGGCGGGATTCAGGTGATTCCGTAGAGTTCATGTTCATTCTGGTAGTAGGGGAGCTGCACTAGCAAGAATGCTGGTAGATGGAGGGAAGACGAGAGGGAAAAGGAAAGGGAAGATAGGTCTAGGTTTAAAAGAAAAGAGTGCAAGGAGACAGAAGATTCAATGATGAGAACTGAGGAAAAAAGCGAGATAAGGAAAGAGTGTGACAGATGTACAGAAAAGTAAGCATACAACACAAGGTAGGAGGCCAAGATTAAAGTACTTTACAATACTAGAAAAAAATGAAAATAAAGAAACTTAGCAAGGGCACTGAGTACACCATAGAAAAATGAGCAGACAGAGATAATTATAGATTTGCCAAAAGGGGAGAAGGAATGAGGTATGTGAGTGAGTCAAAGGAGATACATACAATGATGGTGCAATGAAGGGCAAAAGATGCCAAGAAAATAAAGTAAGTGACAACAACAATTCAATTACTAAAAGAAAGGAAAGCTATACATTTTGAAAGGAAGAGAAATGCATCAAGTAGGAAAGGATAAAAAGTGTGCACAAAAAAAGCAGTGTGAGCATTTAAGAGTACACAAATATATCATGCCTCTGAACTACAGTACTAGAAAGTTTTTGTATGACATGAAAGAAGTTTTGGATATACATTATAAATATTTTGGAAATATCTATAAAGAATATATAAAAGGTTAAGAAATCAAATACAAATACTCTGCTTGAGGGATAGAAAAAAGTTACTACCGAACAGTACTAGTCTACATAGTTTTAAACTTTGCAAAGTTATTGTCTTTTACTTACAATTATCAGGCTAGACTACAGTAGGCCCAAGCATAAACTCTTTCCATTAATCAGCTGTGTTAATCATGTTACTTTTATTATACAGTATACAGTAGTATATTGGTCATGCTATGTTAATATAAGTTTAATCAGAGGTGGTAAAATAATTTATCAAAAGATCATTCAAATTAGATTAGTTATTAACAGAATTACAAAAGTCATACCAAACTCTGGTACAGTAATTCAGTACAGGTAAAATAGTACAATTACTTCAGTACAAGATTCCCAGAATCTACTGCTCTTCAAATTAATTCCCTTGACATGCACTGTTCACCCTCAAATACAACTCAAGATCTCAAGACACAGACTCATCTAATTCTTTTCAGGACTTGATTTTATCAATACTGAAATTCCACACCAAGTAATGTACAGTCAGCGGCCAAAGTCCTGTCACCACATCTGCCGAATCATGAGGTATGTATGGAAATATAAGTTTCACAGGCTCTTTAACTGGAAACCCAGATAAATTTATAATAAGACCCCTGGGCTGGTATTCACAAAAACATAGTTCACTCTCAAGAAAAATTTTTGTTTGTAAGCATTCATTCATTCATGGCAAGGACTAGGACCCGGCACTGCTTCGAAATCAAAATATAAGCTCATACTAATAGAATAACAAGCCATTCACTACTTCAAAAGTGAGCCTGAAACACTATGGTGAGGTCAGTAATGCAAACATACCAAGTCCAAACTCTAAGATGCTTTGTCCGGCCCTGGATATTGTATTTCTTTAAGGTGAATTTGTTTGTTTAGTGATTATGCTTTATGTTATTCTTCAAGAAGCACCGAGTGAGGTGACAGGACTTTTGCCGCCGACTGTACTCCCTGTACAGTATTGTTGATATGAAAAAAATTAGATGTGGTCAATCTTAGTTCAGAGTACAGGTATATGTCCACTTCCACAAGAGATGGTGCAATATGAATGTTGATTTCTTCATCCATTCATGACTGTGGAGCATTAACCTGTCTGGAGTTCTCACATGAGCCATATTTGTCTGATGAAAAGTAAAAAAACCACCCAAAATAAGCCATGTAACTACAATGATCTCTGGTGGTAACAGGCATGACTTTAGTCTCAGAGTATACACAAAGTACTTATTGGAGGCCACACCCATATATATATGCCATCCATTGAGAAGAGAAAATTCCAAAGAAATAAGGAAAAGAAAAGAAGAATCATGCACAGAGGACCTTCAGTAGGTTGGGCCTCTGGCAAATATGGTAAAGGTCTAGTGTATTGGGGGAATAGGCCTAAATCGAGAACTGTTCTGTATTGTTCCCACACTCACGTCTTATCCGGCGGGGGCTTCTCCGTGCTGATAGTGGTGGAAACTGGAGGCAGGGTAGGTGGGGGTTGGCTACTGGCACACACCTGTCCATTGCTGGTCGTCTGCATACACACACACGACACAGAAAAATTAATCCAATATATTCAATACCAAAATCGAATACATGTACTGTACAGTAGTATGAAATTTTAAATGAATACCCAGATATTTCACTGGCCTCAGGGCAGTTCCCTGGTTAACCTATCTTGTATCCGGCCCTGTCACATATCTACACTTCTTACAAATTAAAGATGCCATAAAATGTAGCTTGATCAAAGAGCTCTAGGCCTCTGAAAACTCTGGTTTACCTTAGTAATTTCATGCTTTCCAAGAGTACATGTATACCCAGTATACAGGAAGTTGCTTGTATTGGGGAGTTAATGGGAGAGGGCTGTGATATTTTTTTATAGTACTTAGCCTACTATTCATCTTGTTTTACTATAACATAAGAAATAAGAAATTATGCCCTTGAGTGGTCAAGGACAAAATTTACAGTAAACATCACTATTTCTATTGGCCATAATAACCAGCTTCCAATCCTAATGACACTTTCTCAGTTCCCGTGCAGGGATTCATGACGTGTAGGTACTGACCGTGAGGGGATCAGCTTCCTCATGGGTGTGTGTGACCTCAGCTGTGTCATCATCCTCAGTGGACACGATGATATGGGGTGTGGTGGGTGATGTGGGAGAGGCAAGTACACCATTCTGTTCTCCATCACCTTCCCCGTTGTTCCCTCCACCGTGTACACCAACCCACCTGTAATTTAACAACAAATCAATATATGTACACCAACCCACCTATAATGTAACAACCAATCATTATATGTACACCAACCCACCTGAATTATATTGGTATTTATTGAAAGAATTACCGTTTTGTAGCAGTGGTGCCAGATCCGGCTAGGTCCTAGTATTTTGCCCCGGTCTTTTCCTGTACTTTACCACGGTTATTTCCCGGTAGTTGGCCCAGGTTAGGTCCCGGTAGTCTGTTGTGGTCTAGGTTAGGTTAGGTAAGGTCAGGTACGGTCAGGCTAATTTCAAAATGCCCCATTTGAATATGACCTATCTTAGACTTAGAAAAAATCAGAGTGTGAATACATGAAGTTGCATATTGTGACGAAACCAGATGCGACCGACAACTGAAATTAGAATTAACTACCAAATAGGGAAAAAATATCCTACAGTTTGCCAATACTTTCCAACCAGAGAATTAACCAGTTTTGTGTATACTGTATAATCTGCTATCTAGAAGAGAAAAAGCATATTTTTACTCCGCATCATATCAAATGCAAATAATAATATCTATACATCATGCAGACATTTACACATGCATAGCAGTGTCTCCTAACATGGGGAATTTTCCACAGATTTAGAGAATCGGTGACGAAAATGGGAAAAATACTGTAGATCTTGATGTTAGGAATTTTGGGACTGAAAAGTTTTGTTGTACTCAATATCCTTGGTTGTACTGTAGTCTCAAATGCAACTATCAACAAAAAATATAATACGAAGCAACTGGATGAATAAGTATTTATGAAAATGCAACAGGCTAAAGAAATAAATGAAGATACAACATACTGTAAATAAAGAAATGAGAAACAACGTAGTAAATATCTTGGTAATAAGCAACAACATATGTATGATTTTGCAGCCACTCATAATAATAATTGAGGGGGTTGAGTTGACGTAAGGTGTTGTATGATTATATTTTGATATGATACCGATTTATTTTCACGATGGAAGGAAAGTGTCGGTGGTTATTTGATTGTGGCTGTACATGGCCAAAAGATTCTAATATAAAAGAGAAGTAAACCACAAGGAGAACAGGACAACACACGTGGAACCAGCAAGAGATCTCATACTAACAAGGACACCAGGACTTAGGTCGCCCACGTGTGTGTGTGTAAGCTGAGAGAGAGAGACAGAGAGAGCACACAGAGACTGCTGCTATATAAAGTACAACCTCCAACTGGTTACCCAAGGTCAACCCAGGTCGTGTACAGTAAACGAGTCCCCGTCTCCCCTCCCTCCTCCGGCCCTCAATGGAAGATTAAGGACAAGGGGTTAGCATATTTATAAACCCACCTAACCCCAGTCTTGCTCCCCACCGAGGTTTTTTGCCCTCAATGAACGTGCCTCAGCTCATGCACACACAAACATGTCTTCTGCACCACACCCACAAACACTCCTTCTCCACCCCTCACTACGTCACCATGCATGCACACTTCACACCATAAACACTCTCTACCTTCATGTCTCCCTCTGGGTCTACAGTATAGTATATTATATACACGGTTTATATTTTCTACACTCCTTCCTAGTTTGCTAACCCCAAAAGCAGGAAAGGTGCCAGTGAAGGACAAGGGATGTCTGTAGGATTAATCAAACATTCAAGCACATGTCAGGTTTACCTTGAGCTGGGGAACATATTATTATATTATGTAAAAGATGTTTTGGAACGTTAGTGTTACTCAACAGATACAAAGGCGGAAGGGAAGATATTGAAAGCCCCTCGTCGTGTGAAAAGTTACCGATTGAAACAGAATTACTGTAGATGACGGTATATTATTTTAAAAGACTGCTACTGTAAAAATAGCAAGCAGTGTGCTTTATGAAACAAAGAGGGAAAAGTATATATAAGTGATTTCATATTTAAATAGCGGCTTCAGATGTCATATTAAAATTTGAAACGGTAAAAGTAGAAACAAACAGTCGACATTCATGGTAAACAATTCATTTTGTCTTTTATTTGTCTAGGGTATGAAGGAAGGTTGGGTGTTGACCTACCTAGCACCTCGGTAAGGAACTGTTGAGTGAATTATGTTACAGCGTCTCACACACACACACACACACACACCAACCTTATGTGGGGAGGCTTGGAGAACAGGTTATCTTAGTTAGTTGGACTCCACTTTCAAAATATATTACCATCAGCAGGGGAGGTAAAATAGTATAGCTGAATTTAACGTCCACTATATTATTATTGTTATTATTATTGTCAGGTGTTTGTACTACATTAGACATGGACACATTGAATCTACCTCACAAATTAGCAGGAAAGTCCAAAACGCGAACTTGTTTGTATTCTAAAAAGTAATCAACTTCACACACTCGTAATCAAAACATACTAATGATTATACGTGCACTAAAGACCAATAGAATACTAGTCTATTGGTCTTGCGTGAACTGTAGCCTATAATTATACGAAAGACGATGCATTTCAACGGAGAAACACGTGGCATATCTTGGTATAATATCCCTCTTCGGTCTTTTTCAATCGAGAAGGGTAGGGAAGAGAATCGATGGTGTGTTGTTTTCTTGTGGCATATGCGACTTGAATCATCTATGAAAATACCCCAACAAGTCAGGTAGGTGTTACGATGGCGAGGGCGTAACTATTATTGTTTTATAGTGCTCGACAATTCTCATCTTTCACTAGTCAATCCATGCTTCCTCTCTTGTTCCCTTAATATTATGATATCGGTACAAAGGATATTCATACAAATGAGTTAGTGTGTTTTATTAGTAATTTTACGTACTCAGCACAGAGAATACAGTCGCCGGGCAGGTCTTCGTCAGGTTGGTGGTGGTGGTGAAGTTGTAGTGGAGGAGGCTTCTTCTTCCTACCTCGCCACCCTAGCATTGTACACACACACACACACACACACGGACAGAGATGGAGAGAAGACAGACACACAGATGGACAGAGACGGACAAAAGAAGTAGACAGTCAGACAAAAGAAAACGGAGAAAGAAATGAGGGAGGGGGGAGCGAGATAGAGAAGTTACGAAGGACTGAGGGAGACAGATATATATGGGTTGATCCAAGTTGGTGCCGGTTACAGCCCTTGTTTTTATTTTGTCAGTCAATGTTTTCTTCGGTTTCAAAAAATATTCGAGATGCAGTTCACTTTTTGTTTCCAGTGGTATCTTTAAGGTGCACTATACCGAGGATGCCCTTCATTCATCTGATGCCAGGCTGCTCATGTCATTCATTAACCTTTAACACAAACACAATACAGGAAACTGCTTAATTTTTCAGGGGTGATGTATATAGTAGGGTTAAGTAACCAAATAATTTCCGTGTTTCTTACTATGTAGGCTTCAAGGATGGTGTAATTTTCTTTTTCTCTTTTCATACGTACTCGCCATATACTACTATTATAGAGTGGTATTTGCCTATCCCTCCAAATAACACTTCACCCATTCGCTCATACTGATATATACTTAACTAATCACCGATTTTTATTGATAGTAGATATCACTGCCATGATTCAGTGCCACATCAAAAGTTTCCTAAACGACTGTCAATTTATTTTGTTTCAGGATCCATTTACACACCTTAACATTAATTAAAGTGAGAGGTATACAATACTGTCCTGTACCCTCAAGGGCCAAAACAAGTTTTTCCGCCTTTTCAGTGACGAGTAACAAACAGGATTCGGACATGTGAGTGGTCTATAGCGACACCAAGAGTCATGTGTGTCAATGTACTGTACAGTACACTGCCTGAGAATGTTAATAGAAGAGGAAGTAGTTGTACTGACTACGTAACCAAAGGATGGACTGTAAACCAAGTCCTCAATTTTTTCCCTCAAGTCAGTTAGATAATAACAATAATAAAAAAAAAATGAAGCTTCTATTATCCCAGGTATTACAGAAATATAAATAAATAAATGAAGGCCTGTGGAAAGTACACTGTATATAATGAATGTTGATGCAGGTGGCGGAATCTATTGACGTCACAACGCGGCAAGAAAACCTGTACCGGTAGGCTATATATGTATCAGTTGATCTATGCTATAATATGCAGTTCTCGTGCCTGGTTGGCTATTCAGGGCTAGATAGTTGAACCTTGGGGGTTTAAAGATTAGCCTACGTGCGTAAATTGACGTGCGAAAGTGAACCCGAAAGTTGGGGAAGATCTCTAAGGTCGTTGGTTATAATACTAAAATTTTCAGACACTGGCGTATACCAAGTGAGCTACAGTATAAACCCAAGAACTGTTCAAGACGCTGTACACGGTGGGGTGAAAAAAAGGCTCATGTTCCTGAGATCACACCACTCCAACACAAATACACCATCTCCACCACGATACAGTCACACCACCACAACACAACACCACCACTACGACACTACCACCGCACCACAACACAACTCTCACTGCTAGCATTGCAACGACACAACCACCGCACCACAACACAACACTCACTACTCGCATTACAACCACACCACCACCGCACAATACCACAACACGCACTACGAGCATCACAACGACAAAACCACCGCACCACAACACTCACTATAGCATCACAACGACACAACCACGCTACCATCACCACCACAACACTCACTACGAGCATCACAACGACACAACCACCTCACAACATCACAAAATTCACTGCTAGCATTAAAACGACACAACCACAGCACCACAACACAACACTCACTATACTGCCATTACAACGACACAACCACCGCACCACAACACTCACTTCGAGCATCACCACAACACACCCACCGCACAACACCACATCACTCACTACGGGCATCACAACAACGCGACCAACCACGCTACCACCGCAACACATGACCACTCCCAAGGTCCTCCACCACACCAATACCGGCAACAACTGAATGATGCCGTCAGGGCTGTGTGCGAGTACCTTCCACGTGGAGAATATGCAAGCAATATTTCTGAAGCACCAACCAGATAAGGAAATACAATCAAGAATATGTAGGAGAAGGCCGACTAGAAATTGATCCTGATTACAACACAAACTAACTAAAGCCAATTAACACACAGAGGTTAATCTTTACAGTTGGGGGTCATCGACAATTTATTTACCGTCATATTTTTTTTTTTATCAATGAAAATACTATTGCTGTACTGTACATATATACCAATTTTCCTTACTGATCAATTTGTCACCTAACCCTGTTTCCTGAAAATTGTGTTTAGCCTTTACATATTGGTCTCTGGTGTCAGTAGTAATGTCAACAAGAATTGACAAACCGAATCAATCCTATAACCTCCTTGGCAGTGGCAATACAACATATGGCAACCCAGTTTCTGATAGGTCATATTTCTGGACAAAAGGGGTTCCTCTAAAAGTTCATAATTGAGACCCTGTAATATCTGAATGCTGAAGAGTGCCGTATACTGTATTTATTAACTTATTTATTTGTCAATTGTACTTAATTAAGACTCCAAATAAACAAATAAAAAATTTACTAGGCACGCGCCGCCTGTGTTAGTGGGTGTGCCTCTCCAACACTAACCTTACAATCTTTCTTTCTAGATTTATTTATGTATTTATTTATCTGTCCTGCTGCAGAGTTAAACAGGTCTGTGTGTGGGGGAGGGAGGGGGTTTGGTAAGAGTTACGTTGGTGATGGAGGCTGCATGGCACTAGGGGGGAGGGATCCTTGCAATGCTGTACGAACACTGTTTATTTAAGTGTGTATATTGCAATTTTATTCGTGTGTGTGTTTGTGTGTGTGTGTGTGTGTGTGTGTGTGTGTGTGTGTGTGTGTGTGTGTGTGTTCAGTTACTTCCTTACCACAGAAGCTCGCACACAAACCCAAGCACATGCAGTGTTTGCTGTCGCCTATAAATAATGGTATCATACCCCGACGTGTTGACGGGGCAAGCGATGAGATATGTTGCTACGTTGGAAATCTACTGTTACTAATCGTATGGCAGTCCTAGAATCCTTAAGCTGAACTGCAGTATAAAAAAATTGAAAGTAAACACGCATTCAAGAGTCCGCTTTATTCAATATTGTTTTGGACTGTATGATCATATTACCGTACACTGAGGGTTAACAATACTGTCTGTTCCGTGGCACAGTATGAAACTCAAGCAACTAAAGTTCGAACAACGTGATTTTGAGACGAGGGTGATGCGAGTTTGGTAAAGATCAGGACAGAAGTATTGGCCACCAGTGTACAATACCTCTCCCTTGTCCTACACAAACAAGACTGAGAGGATTTGACCTGTACTAACTAACACGTGCATCTACCGAGAACCTATACGTATGTACAGTTGGACACATGAATGGGTGGTACAGCCCAAGTGAAAGATGGTCAATTTCTCCCAATATCAAGTTCCTTAGTGTCAAATAGGAGACATCAGGGGCAGAAGTCAGTATTGAGGATGGTAATAAAAGCAAGTACCGTACCTGATAATAGACACTGGTTACTCAAATGGGACAAGTATCTTTCACCTGGGCTGTACCACCCATTCCTGTGTCCAACTGTACACTCGTGATACGTAATCCCTGACCAGAGACGAACGGCAGACACCACACATACCCTGCATTCGATCTCAGCCTCTATATGTGCACTGAGTGGGGAAATGAGCAATACCAGGCGATTCGAAGTTTTCTGCTCCTCACACTCTGGTCAGAAATTATGTATCACGAGTGTACACTTTCGAAGGCACACATCAGGACAGTTCATAGATACGGTGACAGGTTTGTTCTATTGAGTTGTGGTGGTAATGGTCCAAACAGAACAAGTTTCAGGATGCTGCGTCACTTACCAAATACCTCGTAGTAGATATGAGTGTGTGTGTGTGTGTGTGTAGGGGGGAGGTGGGGAATTCAACTTTTTTGTACCCCTCTGGTTTCAAGGTAAGCCTCACTCTTGGTATCCACAGGGGGGCCACATATATCATAATACAACTGGTGTAAATGTTTATATCATGGCGCCATTATTAATTAGGAAAGCTGGTTCGCTCGACACTTCTGAAACCCACAATTCCTGACTCCTAGCAACACCAACAATACGTGGACTCAACGAACACGAAGAAAAAGGATTGGGAACATGGCCATAAAGACTATCAATCCTGTACTGGGGGTCAATAATATAATTCTATCCTGATTCAAGACACAACATGAATCTCTACCAACCTCGTATCCCATTCACTCCTCCAGAAACACTTCAATTGGTAGAGATTTATATATTGTGCCTCGGATCAGGATAGAATTATTGACCACCAAACAGGCTACGAAGGGACGTGGTGGGGTGGGTGTGTCACTGAACCTTTTGTTTTCATCCTGAGTAGAGCTACGTAGATGTTATTAACGCCTTAATGACCTGTAAGCATTTTGATAAGTGTCTAAGCCTACGTAAAACATGAAGAGTAATTGTAATGTAATCTCCACTGCGACTGAGAGCCAATTGGGTGATAAATATAGGGTTAATTAAAGGGAAGGAGGAGCATTGGAAAAGGAGATTTAGGGAGGGGTGCAGAAGGGCAGGAAGAATGGAGAAGGGGTGGAGGGAGGGATGAGAAGGGAAAGGGAGGGATGTAGAGGTCGAGAAGGATGGATGGATGAAGGGAAGAAGAAGGGAGGGATGGATGGATGGACAAGGGAGGGGTGGAGAGAAAGGGAGTGGTGGAAATGGGTATAAAAGGAAAGATAGAAGAATAAAGGTAAAGGAGACGAACAGTAAAGGAGAAATTGAGGGGAAAGAAAGATGAGAAGAGAAGAGAAAAAGATGTGGGGGCGAAAAAGAAAGATAAGGAAGCAGTGACAAACGAATTAAGGATGAGATAAAAGGAGGGATGATAAGAAGGAATGAGAAGGAAGGAGGAGGCAGGGTGGAGCTGGGATAAGAAAAGATAGTGTAGGAGTTGTCAAGGGCAGGAGGTACAGAGAGAGAGAGAGAGAGAGAGAGAGAGGAGAGAGAGAGAGAGAGAGAGAGAGAGAGAGAGAGAGAGAGAGAGAGAGAGAGAGAGAGAGAGAGAGAGAGAGAGAGAGAGAGAGAGAGACAGACAGAGAGAGAGAGAGAGAGAGAGAGAGAGAGAGGAGAGAGAGAGAGAGAGAGAGAGAGAGAGAGAGAGAGAGAGAGAGAGGAGAGAGAGAGAGAGAGGAGAGAGAGAGAGAGAGAGAGGGGGGGGCTACTGATTCCTCTAAAGTTCTAAACTATACCAGGAAGCAGATCAATTCAGTATAAGAGAAGGGGATTGGTTTTGTTGCATATTTTGTAGGATTCAATAGCCCTTCAATTCGCCCCACCCAAAAAAAAAAAAAAAAAAAAAAAAAAAAAAAAAAAATAATAATAATAATAATAATAATAATAAGAACAACAACAACAACAACAACAATAATAGTAATAATAATAAAAATAATGATCCCAATTAAGACCACAATCATTAATCACCGAGAACTTAATATACACGAGTTTCAATGTGACCCCCTGACCTACTCTGTCCTCTCCTGTGTGTCTCGGCTTACGTTGTCTTTATATTTTTTTAGCCCAGTTTAAGGACCCTGTGATCGTGTATGAGAATTGGAGGCTTCTGATTCCTCCTGACTATGCCACGAAACAAATTCCTTCCATATAGGTGTGTGTGTGTGTGTGTATCGTGGCTATATTTGAAGGACTCTTTTACATCCAATTTTCTGACTACATCACAGGGTCCCTTAAAGTACTGCTGTTCATTTGGGGTGATTTGGGAAGGATACTAATTCATCCAAACTATACCAGGAAACAGAATTCTTTATATGCGAGTATAGGAGATGTGTTTTGTAGCAATGTTTGGAAGACTAAAGCATACTCCAAATTTCCCCCATACATAATTATTTTTGGAGTACTCATTAGCTTCTACCCACAGACCACAGCAACGGGACGACAAAGATAAGTTATAATGCGAGTTATTATGACCCATGGGAGCTAAAGTCACTCCACGTCACTGTGATGAGAAAACTAACTCGAACCTTTGACATGTGGACGACAAACAAACCGTACAGATGCAGTGATCACTCGGAAATCCCTGTAAACGACTACTTTACTGCTTTAAAACTATCAACGACACACACACACTCGGCGGCAATATAGACACACAAACACACGGTGGCAATATAATCACACACACACACACGGTGGCAATATAAACACAGAAACACACACGGCAATATAAACACACATGTCTACATAAACACACATACACACACGGCAATAATAAACACACACGGCAATAAAAACACACATGGCTACATAAACACACATACACACACGGCAATATAAACACACATGGCTACATAAACACACATACACACACAGCAATAATAAACACACACGGCAATAAAAACACACACGGCAATAAAAACACACACGGCTACATAAACACACATACACACACGGCAATAATAAACACACACGGCAATATAAACACACATGGCTACATAAACACACATACACACACGGCAATAATAAACACACACGGCAACATAAACACACACACACACACACGCGGCAATGTAAACACAAACACGAGTATTATTGCTGGTGTGAGTGAATTATAAATAAATGTGTTTGACAATGAGGGTGGAGACGAGAGGAAGGCACTGCACCAACACACAAACACGCTGCACACACTTTGGCTCACTGGCTGGCTGGCTGGCTGGCTGGCAACACGAAGGACATACTACCCTACCCTACCTTATCCCTGTTGATGGAGATGCCAAACCCGCCACTATCAACACCACCATTACTACCACTACCAACACCACTACCAACAGCATAAACACTAGCAACAACACTGCCAAAACCCGCCACTATACCACTACCACTAGAAACATCATTAAAACTAACAACAACAACACTACCACCACTAGCAACATCATTAGAAACATCATTAACACTAACAACAACACTACGTAGCAATACCACTAGAAACATCAATAATACAATAATAGCAACAACACTACCAACACCATTAACACTGGCAAAATCACAAACACTATCAAAAGCAAAATATATGAATAAATGAATAATACAAATGTGCACTAGCTTATGGTTGAAGGGGCGAGTTTTTGTACGACTTAAGTCACAGTGTGGGGGGAGGGAGGGGGGAGGGAAGTGTCAAGAAAATGAATAAACACAAAAATTGTCCCCGTTGAAAAGATTAATTACTACTGTTTTCATGCCGACTATTCACCAAGGATGATGTAGGATTTGTCCCTCTTGTATTCTTGGCCAATCTAGGTAAGAATTAGTGTTCTGTTGGCATAGAAAAGGAATAAGGAAAGGAAGGAGAAGGAACGTAAGGAAGGAGGAGAAATAAAGAGAAAGAAGGCAGAGAAGGAGAAAGAATAGGAGGAGGAGGAAGGCAGAGAAGGATAAAGAAAGGGAGGAGGAGGAGAAGGAAGGCAGAGATCAGAGGAGGAGGAGGATGCAGAGAAGAGGAGAAAGGAAAGGAAGGAAGAGGAATGCAGGTAACAGCTTGATTTGAGGATGGAAGAAAGACCCCCTAAGCTGGAAGACCCTGCAGAGCGAAGGAAGAAGGCGAGATAAAAGTAGGAAGACACGGAAGCTCATGTGAAAGAAAGGAAAGGAAGAGGAAGGCAGATAAGAGAAGGAGGAAAACAGAAAAGAGGAGGAGAAAGGTGGAAGATGAAGGTAGGGATGGAGGCTGTGGAGGTAAAAGACGGATGAGAAGGGTAGAAGAACTGGTTTAATGAAGGGTAGGAGGGTAGAAAGAGAGAAGGGTAGAAGGAGAGAAGTGTAGAAAGAGAAAATGAGAGAAAGAAAGAAGAAGAGGAGAGAAGAGAAGGAGAGAAGGGAAGAAGAACTGGTTTAATGAAGGAGAGGTGGTTAGAAGGGTAGAACTCGTTTAAAAGTGATGATTAACGAAGGTTGGGAAAATTATAAGGTGGCGGGTTGTACCCTATATTCTTCAGTTTGATGTGTTGCCCAGTGCCCCCTTAAGTCTTGGAAAGGGTGGGGATCTGTTGGCTTTAGTCGAGTTAAGGAGATATACAAACTGTGGTCAATTGTTGAACTGCAAGGCTACTGATTCTTCCAAACATTGCTATGAATCAACCTATTCTTACACCCAAGGATTTTATAATGTGTTTCTTGGAATAATTATTGAGTAATGGTTTGTAGAGTCTAGTCCCACTCATAAGATCACGAGTGGGAATAAGCTTTATTTTATTTATATATTCATTTATTTTGCAATCCACAGATCTGGAAGGACTGGACTAGTTTGGAGTACTCTATATCCTTCAGACGTCTCCAGAGGGCCTTATTATGGTGACTTGTCCCAGCCTTGTGTTGTCCCTTCGTCCATACAGTTATAACCAAACCCAACCCAACCCAACCCAACCTTGTGTCCCTTATTAGGAGAGTATAAACAAAGCTTCATTAGTCTATATACGGAACTTTACCTACCGTACCTACAACAACCTCGATTGATTGTCTCTAGGGACTGAAATAATAGCAATGTTCGAGAGGCACAAGTAAGGAACATAAAACACATCTAGCAAGGTAAAGATATATAATCATACCGTATCATAAATTAAAATATGTATTAAGGAGGCCATTTAGTTTTGGTACGTACAGTCGGCCTCAGGAATTCGTAAACAGAGCATTATTTAAAAATTATCTTTATTCTGCAAATACTGTAGCATTGTTTTACTGACTGATTCAACTATTTTTTTTAGCCAAGTAACATTACTAGATATGTTTGGTGTTAGGAAATTGATGTACTAAGATTTCTAGTTGTTACGAATTCCCGAGGCCGACTGTACATTGGAGGGGCTACTGATTCCTCCTTAGGAAACAGGGCCAGAATTAATTGACACAAAATAATGGTGTCCTGTTGCTTGGTATTAATAGTTTTGGAGGAATCAGTGGCTCAGATTGACCAGCACTAGGCCTACTACTACTACTACTACTACTACTACTACTACTACTACTACTACATGTTGATGGGTCTAGTTTTTGTCCTGATTTTAGTGATGGTGCCTGTCAGTTTTTTTTAAGGTGGCATGTTTTGTTTTCATTAGGTAGAGATCCCCCCCCCAAAAAAAAAAAAAAACGAAACATCAAATAAAAACTAAACTAAACAAATTAATCTCTACCAAAGTTACAGCATACTTTCTCGAAGGGTCACTTTTGGGATAGTTGTATTAGCATTCCAGTGTTCGACAAAATTAATGGCTGGTAGAGAGTTTGCTTTGGTTATAAATAGTGGATTTATTAGGATTTATCAACTTTGCTATTCTTCTTTTCAGGTGCATTTTCCTTTCGTTCGTAAAGTGAGTATAAACGTGTGTGTGTGTGAGAGAGAGAGAGAGAGAGAGAGAGAGAGAGAGAGAGAGAGAGAGAGAGAGAGAGAGAGAGTAGCTTTGTTGAGAGAGAGAGAGAGAGAGAGAGAGAGAGGAGAGAGAGAGAGAGAGAGAGAGAGAGAGAGAGAGAGAGAGAGAGAGAGAGAGAGAGAGAGAGAGAGAGAGAGAGAGAGAGAGAGAGAGAGAGAGTAGCTTTTGTTGAGAGAGAGAGAGAGAGAGAGAGAGAGAGAGAGAGAGAGAGAGAGAGAGAGAGAGAGAGAGGTGCGAAACAGACAGAAGAAGCAACTAATTAATCAGTGTATCAGTTAGAAGAGGACGAGATAAGAAACCACTTTGTTGCACGTCGTCCCTAGCTTCCTCGCCTTTCCCACCCAAACGCATCTTCCCTCTCTCCATCTGACACCATTCTCCCTACGCCCCCCCCCCAAAAAAAAAAACACACACACACACAAAATAAACACGCAGTATGTATAATTTTTGTAAGCTTGTCTAAACAGGTAAAGGTCTAATAGTATCCATACACACACCTCGTAGCACCTATTGAGGATTAGAGTGCCTTGATTTCTCCAAAGTATGCCAGGAAACAGGACCAAATTAGCAAAAAATAATGGGTGGCCTGTTAACAGCTTGGAATACTTTGAAGGAATCCGTGGCTCCAGATTTACCAATACTGTATATACTTTATAATGCAACCCGTCACGTGTCCTATACATACAGTCTGTCAATGATGCAAGTACCACACCTTCGTTCAGTTACTCGCAGTTTAGCTGGTCAAATCTGGAGTAGAAAGCAGGGGTATCTTACAGTAGATATTAGATCGACCAATCACAATCACTGTAAGATAACCCTGCTTACTACTCCAGATTTTTACCAGCTAAACTGCGAGTAGCTGAGCGAGGGTGTGGTACTTGCATCATTGACAGAGTGTACATGAATATATTAAAGGCTGGAGTAATAAATCAACACTGTCAGACCACATTCCCCTCATTGAATGACTTGATAATCCAGTCTAGAGACCTGAGTAGTAATAGTAATGTAGTAGTAGTAGTAGTAGTAGTAGTAGTAGTAGTAATAGTAGTAGTAGTAGTAGTAGTAGTAGTAGTAATAGTAGTAGTAGTAGTAGTAGTAATAGTAGTAGTAGTAGTAGTGGTAGTAGTAGTAATGGTGGTGTATAGTAGTAGTAGTAGTAGTAGTAGTAGTAATAGTAGTAGTAGCAGACAGGGGGGGGGGGGTACAAGTTGATGTCGATGTGAAGAGAGGAGAGGACCATTTGTCATGCCCTACCCATGGTCCAGATCTGAACCCGTAGCCCTACCTACATCCTTCCTTCCTTCCTACCTTATCCTACATCCTTCCTACCTTATTCTACACTCATCCTTTCTTCCTACCTTATCCTACATCCTTCCTTCCTTCCTACCTTATGCTACACTCATCCTTTCTTCCTACCTTATCCTACATCCTTCTAACCTATTTCACTTTACCCAAGCTACTCCTCCTGGCCAGTATTGTTAAAACTCAAGGCCACTCCCAAGCTTAAATTTTGTTCGTCTATCGATTAAGACAAACCGAACCTAAAGTAGTGATGACTGGAATGTACAGTTGCCGTCATATGAAAGAGGCACACTTGAAACGGAACCCCTCATTAAGCATAGGGTAGGATGAGACCATTGTGTGTGTGTGTGTGTGTGTGTAGAGGCGACGAATCCTATTATATGCTTGATAAGGGGCCCCGTTTGAAGTGTGTCTGCTTCATGTGTCCGTAACTGTACCATAACTACCAATACTACAAAGACCGTGTATGAATAATGAATAGGCAAACGATAACGTCACAATATAGCAGTCCACAACATTACACAGAGCCATGCACAGATAACTAACTGTATCTCTCAAGACCACAGTGTCAATATTCATTTTAAAACTACGTACAGTACACCCTGAATTAATCATTACAGTCATCATGCAGTTTCTTCCGTCATCATGCTCTCACTCACTCACACTCACCTTCATCTTCTCAGCGGTTAAGGGGAAATTCTTTTGTTGGTGATTATGAAGGACTTTGATCCCTCCAAATTAACCCACGAAACCAAGGATCCCTATTATTAGTACCACTGAGGGCGTCTGTTTTCAGGTTTTGTTGGGAGGAATCGGTAGCCTTCCATTTCACCAACAAGAGAACCTTCCCTTATATCAAGCCCTGTACAGTAAATGCACCACCACCACCACCACGCATGTTGCTCCATTCACACAGTACTTCTCATTTTGACAGGAAATACCAGAGACTAGAACAAAGTGTTACGTCAGTAGGAAAGCTTTAGTCTACACAACACAACTTTGATTTGAGTGTTAGTATAGGTGAAGGTGGTGACGCAGACTATTCATTAATATCACCACAAACTAACTATAAACGCTGCAAGGTTATACAAAGGATGAAAATAGCCAAACTCGAGGTATGTATAGGCTATGAGTCTGTGTATGCCTCCTCCACATTCGGCAT